>PVLA01010629.1:51498-61536 GCA_004027455.1 Hydrochoerus hydrochaeris
CAGCCCAAGCCCTCAAATTTCTTGAACCCTGAAATTTGGGCTATTGGTTTGTGAAGATCCAAGGATTAAGAATGAACAAAAAGTTGTAAATGAAGCCATCTGGTTTAAAAGCATTTTCATAAATGATTTTTATGATTGAATACATAAAAGTCATTATAAGGTCATGAAATATTTAAGTGTAATTGCTATTTGTAAGCAGAGGATTCAACATTGTAAACTATATCAATGATGTCTGGGAGATAGCTTTTTCTTTTTCTTAATTCCCCTTAGGGATTGAATCTAGAGCAGGCTGAGCTGCATCCTCAGCCCTGGAGATAGATTTCTGTTTTAAAAATCTGGAGAGATCATATAAAAATAAAACAAGGATTTTTTTTTCCTTTTGAAAAATTAGAAGATCTGAGAAGACTGGCCCAGTATTCTTGCAAGCCAGAAATCAGCCAAGTGGTGGCTGCTTTTCTTTTAGATTGGTCTGATCTCCCCATAGTTTGTACTTGTCCCTTGTTATTTGCTTGGTCTCTGTAATCATTTGAATTTGTGGTTCCTGCTGTAAAATTTTAAGGCTGGGCTATTGACAGGATGGTGTTATCATTTTATGCCATTTGCCCAAACAGACAAATCAGGAAAAGAACAAATTGCAAATCCTAATCCCCATGATGAGTGTTTGAATGTTTTTATGTCTGGTGTGTGGTGGGGGAGGGGAGGCAGGGATGCTAGCAGTTTATTTGCCATGTGGGAGAGATAGGCATGCCCTGCTTTTATTTTATGTATTTTTAAATTTTATTTTATTTTATTTTTGCCCAGCTTTTAATGTACAATTGAGGGCTGGGGATATAGCTCAGCAGCACAGTGCCTGCCTGGCAAGTATGAGGTCATGCGTTCAATCCCCAGTACCACAAAAAAAAAAAAAAAAAAAAAGAAACCAATTCATAATTTTCACTTTTCTGTACTGGAAATTATACCTTTTTATTTTTTGTTTTCAGTGCTGTTTTTGTAACATTCTAACAAAATCCTTTACCACCACAGAGCAGGAAGTAGGCAATGCTTGGTGCTCATAGATATTTAAGAACTTCCTGTGTGAATTTCCTAGTTTTGCTGGATCCTTAAGACTCAGTTGTTCAAGGTAAAAGAACTAGTTGAACAGGTTTGAGGGAAAAAAATCCTAGAGTTTTTTGGATCCAGTAACAAAGGGAAGAGGTAGCTTTCACCAAATGTGGATCTCGGAGTTCAAATATAAAATATCAGACTAAAATTCTTTCCCTCTCTTTGCTCTACTTTCTTTTGTATGTAGGCTCTTACCCCAGCTCTATGCTGTTGTTTTCCTCCAGTGCTAGGAATTGAACCCAGAGCCTCACGCTTCCAGCCTCCTGTCTCACTTTTAGGAAGTATGGAATGGCCATTCATTTGGCCATGTTCCATGGTTCCAGAGACTGAGGCTTCTACAGTCATGTGTGTCTTACATCCCCACAGTCACCTATAGCCCCAAAAGGCTGCTCAAGTGCCAGTCATACATCTACATTCTACTCAGTGGGAAGGAAGGCGGGAAAAGTTCCAGTTCCTTCTTTTAAAGACCCTTTCTTTTGTGTGGATTTAAGACAAAGTCTCACTATGGAGTTCTGGCTGAACTTGAGCTCACAGAGATCTTCTTGCCTCAGCCTCCTGAGATTACAGGCAAGTACCACCATACACAAAACTAGGTTAAAAACTTTTTCTGAAGTTTGCCCACATAGCTTTCACACACATCTTATATACTAGCATTTAGTGTAGTGTAGGTGCAAAGGAGGCTGGGAACATATTGCCCACATTCAGTACAGTATGTAATGTGTGAGTACTTAGCTTGAGAAATGGGTAGCCACAACCGGGCCTGAGACAGAGAAAGACCCCAGTGCCTCAGCATGTTCTCTGTAGCTCCTAGTTTTGAGACCTCTTCTGGGTAACTGCTACTTGGTCTTTGGGACTTGAAAGACAGTGCAATATTCTGCATGCTGTCCTTTATGTTTGAATCCTTTCCTTCAGCCTTAGGTCTGTGAGACTCATCCTTATTGTTGATGCAGCAATAATTTGTTCCTTTTTATTACTCTGTAGCATTCCACCACTATTCTTTTTTTGATGGGTATTCAAATTGTTTTGGGGGGACTTTTTTTTTTTTTTTGGCACTGGGGATTGAACTCATGACCTAGAGTTTGTCAAGCAGGCACTTAGGCTGCTGAGCTAAATCCCTGGCCCTGGGGTTGGGTTATTTTAATGAGCATTGATATACATGTATGTTTTGATTTCTCTTGGATATTTATCTGAGTGCAGAAATTCTAGATATTCACTATTCCAAATGCTCATGAATTATTATTAGTAGTAGTAGTACCAAGAATCAAATTCATGACCTTGCACTTACCAGGCCACTGAGCTAAATCCCTGGCCCCATATTATTATTACTGAAGGAGAGAACAACTTTTAGGGGCTCACAAACAATCCTGTGATGCCCCGCAGTCTCCACCTGAAAACCAAGTTGTGCTGGTGTTCAGATACGTAGCTGTCTGCAGACTGCTCTGGAACTATCTCTCCAGCCTTCCCTCTCATGCTCACCTTCTGTCTCCCAGTTGCTGCAAACTCTTTTCTGCCCCTGGACTCTTCTCTTGCCCGTGCCTTGGTTCCCATACAGTCCCCTTACTATCCCCTGATGCTCAGCACAAATGTTGTCATTTAAACCTGGCTGGCCTCCCCTCTCTCCCAAGTTGGGACTGGCTTCCTTGTACATCCGCTTCCATGGCGTGCTGTACCTTGCCAAATATATAGGCACATTCACCTTGTTAGAATTATCTCATGATGTCCCTGAATTTAGAATTGGAAGGGTCATTGAAGGTCCTGAAACCCCGTAGAAGCTCATCTAGCTACTTCAACAGCCGGGCGTGGTGGCTCATGCCTGTAATCCCAGCACTCGGGAGGTTGAGGCAGGAGGATCATTGCGAGTTCGAGACCAGCCTGGGCTACAAAGTGAGCTCAAGGCCAGCCTGAACTGCATAGCGAGACCCTGTCTCAAAAAGAAAAAAAAAAAAATCTGTCATCCTGGTAACTAAGGACAAAGCCCTTGCTGCTGTGTCTCTCAAAGCATATGTCAGGCAGAAGCCCAACCATAGAGGCTTCCAACAATAGAGACATCCTCCTTGCTGGCTTGGAGCTTGCTGTGCTACTCGCATCTTTTGTACATCCACTCAGTTGCAGTTGCCCCAAGTGTCTACCTTGTTTTCTTAGTTCACACATCTCTGCAGTAACTGCTGTGTTTGGGAAGTGTGTCCTCCAAAGGTTCCTGGGCTAAGCTGGGCAAAGTGGTGCATGCTTATAATCTCAGCACTCAGGAGGCTGAGGCAGGAGGATTGCTGCAAGTTGGAGGCCAACCAGGGCTACGTAGTAAGTTCAAGAACTTGTCTCAACCAAAAATAAATAAACAATAAATAATTTAAAATATGTATATTTTCAGACCGGAGATTTAACTCAGTGGTGCTGTGCCTGCCTGGAAAGTTGAGTTCCTGAGTTCAATTCCTGATACCCCCCCCCAACAAAACAAAACAAAACTAAACTAATGATGTTGAACATGTTTTCATGTGTTTATTTGTCATCTTTATGTCTTTTGGGGTGAAATGTCTTTTCATATCTCTTGCCTGTTTGAAAAGACTGGATTGTTTTCTTGAGTTTTTTGAGTTCTTTATTTTGGTTATAGATCATTATCAGATGTATGACATGCATTTACTTTGTCTTAGTCTTTGCCTTTTCTTTGGAAGACAGCAGTTCTTGATTTTGTTGAAGTTCAGTTCATCAAGGTTTTCTTTTATAGACTGTTTTTGGATCATATCTAAGTTTTTTTCAAATGTGAGGTCCCAAAGATTATATTCTATGTTTTATTCTTGAATTTGTATAGTTTTAGGTCTCACATGAAGTTTGTGATCTGTCCTTGGCTAAGTTTTTCTTTGACTGTAATGTCAAGTGCTTTTATTTTTAAATGTAGGTTAATTTTTTGCATGTTATATGTTTACAAAGTGTAAAAAGACTACATATCTTAAAATGAGAAACAGGATTCCCATGTCTTATCTAAGTGTACTTTAGACCCACTGCTCAAAGACAGTCATTACTATTATTTTCTGGGCTGGTCCTTCACATAACATTTATCTAGCACTATTGCTCAATTGTTAACTTCAGACTTTCTGCTGGCTTCCTCCTCTGAAGATTAGGTTAGCTTTCTTGTACTCTCCCACCCTTCTTACCAACTCCATCTTAATTTCAATACAGTTGCCATAAACCAGTGTTCAGTGCTTAGTTACTGCGATTATGTATATATTACTTATGGCTAAGCAAAATAGCCTATTGCATATACTTCCTTCCTTAGTTTTTAAAATCTTATAGTTAATTCATTTTTAAAATTTGTTTGGCTCTGTAAGTGCCAGGTATTAAGTTATCCCTATGTCTGATGAAATGCTACAGTCCTTCCCAAATAGTGAACACTCAGGTGACCTTTGGATGCCAGTTCTGATTTGTGTTTTCCTTCTTCAGTTCTAGACTGATTCTTTGGGTCAGAAGCCCATCTGCTATCCTGGAATTTCTCTTCACTAGGTGTGCTCCTTTAACTTTGTTGTTTCTGTGACATCCTGTCCTTTGTCCCTCACCTTGGGAGCTTTTTCCCTGACAGTATCCTACAGCAGGCTGCACGAAGGAATCTTTGCAAGACCTGGTCTAACTGAAGCATCTGCAGTGGCTCCCTGGTGTATGAATTTGGTGGTTGAAACCTGGGTTGAAAATCCTTCTCACGGCCTTAAAGTCAACACTCACCACCACATAGCTTTGCTGCTGTTGGCAAGCCTGAAGCTATTCTGATCACCATTTCTTGTGTGTCTTCTTTCTCCTGGCATTTTCGGTGAAGGCAAGGTGGGTGGATTTCGGGCCTGGCTGCCAGCCCTGTGGTAGCAGAGTGGGAGGTGGGCTGGAGTTCCAGTTTCACTGTTATTGCCTTGCAGTCACCAGGTAGTGAGCCTCATGCCGCATCCAGGGTTCCCTGGTTCACTTCTCCAGGTGTGCAGTTTAATTTCTGGTTAAATCTGAATTCCAGATGAGTAGCATATAATGCTTAGGATATAAAGCATGTAGGTTATACTTATACTAAAAACCATCATTTGCTGCTTATCTGAAGTTTAAATTTACATTTAGTTGGATATCTTGATGCTATTTTTATTTTTTATAATTACTATTATTTGTCTTTTTGAGACAGGGTCTCACTATGCGATTCAGCCTGGCCTTGAGCTCACTTTGTAGCCCAGGCTGGTCTCAAACTTGCAACAATCCTCCTGCCTCAGCCTCCTGAGTGTTGGGATTACAGGCATGTACACCACTTATTTTGGTTTTTTGAGACAGGTTCAGGCTGGTCACAAACTCACTATGTAGCCCTGGCTGCCCTCAAACTCATGGTGAACCTCTTAGCTCTCCCTCCCAAATGCTGGGGTTACTGTACAGGTGTGTCCTACAATACCTGTTCTATTTTTTTTTTTTTTTTTGTACTGGGGATCAAACTCATAACCTCACACTTGCCAGGCAGGTGCTTATGCTGGTGAGCTAAATCCCCAGCTCCACCATAACTGTTCTTATTTTATATTAAATTAGCTAAATCTAGTATCCTTACCCAGATGACAACCTCCCTTTTTATGCTAAGAGGGTCAGTCACCAGTTGAGAGAGCTGGGGAAGACAGTGATGTTTAACTGCTGTAGTGAGTTTGGGTTCCGATCCAGATTTTGTAGCAGCCAGTCTTGCACAAGGCTAAAACAGAGCCAAGCACTTCTGCCAGGCAGGCACTTACAGACCCAGTGCTTCTGGTTTTAACCTCTCCCCCTGCACTCCCACCTTCAGAGGCACTTGGCTCCTCCAGTTTCTGAGCTTCCCTTCTCTGTGGCTCACCTTTGCAAGCAATCAGCAAACAAGAAGTAAAGGACTTCATAGTCTCCTGTTTTTAAAATTCTGAAGTTCCTTTGGCATCTCACCTGTTACTGTCTCCTTATTTCATGGTCTTGTGGTTTTTTTAAAAAAAAAATTTAGTTTTGCATTCTTTTAGTGGGGTGTCCTGAGGAAACCGAATTTTGGGGATAAATTTTTGCTAAAAGACAAAATTATGTAAGTCATGTGTCAGAGCTTAGCGAAGTTTTACAAAATGAACACAACTAAGCAGCCTCACACAGATCAAGAAGAAAAGTGTGGAGCCTCGGATGTCACTGCCTACTTCTCTGAGGAAGCTACTTTTGCCTTCTGGAAAACTTTACTTAACAGAAATAAAATATTTTTGGCTTTCTGGGCTGTGAGGTCTCTGTTGTGACTATTCATTCAGCTGTGCTCTTATGGCACAAAAGCAGCCACAGATGATAGGAAATGAATGGGCTGTTTGAATAAAATGTGTTTACAAAGAAAGGCAGGTCAGGATTGGGTCTGCAGGCCTACCCCTTGAGCCACAGAGAAGGGAAGCTCAGAAACTGGAGGAGCCAAGTGCCTCTGAAGGTGGGAGTGCAGGGGGAGAGGTTAAAACCAGAAGCACTGGGTCTGTAAGTGCCTGCCTGGCTGAAGTGCTTGGTTCTGTTTTTAGCCTTGTGCAAGACTGGCTGCTACAAAATCTGGATCGGAACCCAAACTCTAGCAGTTAAACATCAGTGTCTCCCTAGCAGTTTCAACTGGGTGATGGACCCACCCAGCACGCTCCTCCAGCCCACTGTGTGTGGCAGAGACTTAATTCTGGATAGGCGTGTTGCAGAGTTGAGGGCTTCTTTCACTCAGATCCCATTCACAGAGCAGAGGTTTTCCCTCAGCATAGCGCACTGAAAGTCCAGAGTCCCCCTCACTACTGCCCTAACTTATTCACAGAGGGTTGGTCCTCTAGGAGAGGCAAGCTAAAGTGGCCAGAGGCTGTTCCCCCACCCACACTGCCCATACTCAGAGAAATGACATTGTCTCTGCCCTCAGTTTTTATATTGTGGTCCAGAGGTTTGGCTCAAGGGGAGAGATGGGTCACAGAGCTCCAAAGGGCTGTAAGAGAAACTGACTCATTAGCAACGGAGTAAGGAGTTAAGGACACTCAAACAATGACAGCTTCGGTGGCACCCAGTGAAAAGGAGACTAAGAACTCTGTGAGAGCAACATGATAAACACAGCCAGCTAAATAACGAGAATCAGGGAAGCAAACAGGATGATCGCTCCTGGAGTCTGGAGAAAACTGAGTCTGGCCTTAAAATTCAACTCTGTTGGACTGTGGAGCAATTACAGGCGATTGCGCCAGCAGTTAATGGAAGCTGAGATCTAAGTGTGATATGCAGAGGTAGACAGCTTGGCAGAGCTGGGAAAGAAGCAGAAAGGGCTCTGCTGGAAGAGCAGGCTGCTGTGGGCACACCAGGGGCTGCCATGGAGGAGCAATACCAGAAGCTACACATGGGGGACATTGTCTATGCAAGTAACTAAACAGATGAGCGAGCAAGAAGCACCTACACAGAACTGTGTATTTTGTGGCCTAACATTCCCGCTTTTCTTTCTTTTTTTTTGTACCAGGGATTGAACTCGCAACCTTGAGCTTGCCAGGCAGGTGCTTATGCCGCTGAGTTAAATCCCTGGCCCACATGATACGTTTCACTTGAATAAGGCAAATCACAGACAAAGAACATAATAAAGGATGGATAGAAGGAAGCAAGGGAGTAGGTCTCTTACGAAATGAAAGGGGTCTGGGAGAGCAAGAGGGGAGGGGAAGTAAGCCTGAAGGGATGCCACTTATAGGAACCTAATCTCACTGAGCGTAAACGTTTTATGTCATAAGAAGGATGAAAATAGGGAAAAGGGTTTAGAGATGGAGGGAGGGAGGTAGAAAAAGGGTATTTAAAAAACAAGCTGTATTTTATACTTGTATCTATTCCTCCAGATAAATGTAAACTTATGCCCTGAAAACATACTAATAAAATTTTTTTAAAAAGTATATGTAGGTTTGATGATATGGCTCATTAGTAGAAAAAGGTGCTTGCCTAGAAGCTTCGAGTCTTGGATTCAGTTTCCAGCACTAAAATAAGGGTAGGGAGAGCTCGGGGTCTACCTCAGAGGCAGAGCACCTGCCTAGCATGCACAAGGCCTTAGGGTTCATCTGTGCAGAAACAAACAAAAAAATCTTATATGCTGTATGGCTGTTTTTTAAAAGTGAAGCCTAAGTTAAGGTAATTATATAACTTATAAAAGGTAATTTAATTGTGTAGTCTTAATTGGTTTTTTAAAGCTATGTATAAAATAAGTTTATAGCTATTTTGTGGGTTCAGTACCATTTATAAATGTAATATGTTGGAAACAGTAGCAAAAGGAAAGTTGGGGGACAAAGCTATATTGGAATAAGAGAATGATACTAGTTAGTAACTCAAATCCACAGGAACAAATGAGGAGAAGCTTAAATGATAAATAAGGTTAGTGTAACAAACTTTACAATATATAGTTGCTTTCCTTTTTTCCTTTCAGATGTACAATTATATACATTTGCATTGCAATTGTATAAAGTAATAAAATCACTAATTTTAAAAGATACACAATTATATAAAACAGTAATAGGTATGTATGGTTAAGTTTCTAAAGCGTGACTGCAATATGTACAACAGTAGTAGCAAAAACGGGGAAAGAGAATAGAGAACTATGGGTGCATTTCTAAATCTCATTGGAAATAGAAGTCTGAAGTAGATTTTAAAAAGATGTAGATGGTGAACTTCCAAAATTGTTACATAGATTCAGTGCAATCTCAATCAAAATACCCCAAGAATGAGAGAAAATAATCCTAAAATTCATTTGGAACTAGAAGAGACCTAGAATAGCAAATGCAATGCTAGGCAACAAAGGCAAGGCAGGGGGCATCACAATCCCCGACTTGAAATTTTACTCCAAAGTCACTGAGATAAAAACAGCATGGTCCTAGGGGGGAAAAATGCCTGAGATCTATGGAACAGAACAGAAGATACAGAACAACTGCAAACACACTCAGCTATCTTATCTTTGACAAAGGGGCCAAACACCTTGACTGGTAGAAAGATAGTCTCTTTAATAAATGTGCTGGGAAAACTAACTTTCCGTATGATGAAGATTAAAGCTAAACCCATATCTCTTATCATGGACTAAACCAAAATTGAAATGGATCAAAGATCTAAATGTTAAAACAGAAACACTCTGTTGGAAGATAAAATAGGTAAACCTCTTGAAGACATGGTATGGTCTGTGGCTTATGTCCCCCCAAAGCCTCATGCAGTCATAGATGAGGCTTTTTCAGAGGTGGCTGGGTCCAGGATGTGTCGTGTTGGGATGAAGTGGACTAAATTAGTCCACTGATTGGTCTGGCAGCTGCCCTAAACTGGGTAACCTAGTTAGAACATAAAAGGGACAGAGAGTAGGAGGAGCCCACCAAGAAGCCATTAGCCAGCCTTTCTGGTAAGCCACACAAGGCATGTGGGGTCCAGGAAAAGAAAAGTCAGATAGCGCCTCCCGTGAGCCTATTGGTCAACTATTATGAAACTAGCAAGATATACTATGGTAGCCACTGTTGTTTTCCTAGTATCCCGCTTCAGAGTTTCACTGCTTTGTTTTGATTGGCTTTATTCTGTTTTGTTTTGTTGAATTTTATTATCTTTAAAAAGAAAAAAAAGGAACAGAAAGAAGCTGCTATTGCCAGTTGCTTGTTTTTGTTGTCTACTGCCTGCCACAAACCATTTCTCCTCTGTGACGCCTGTCTGCCATCTATCTTGCCTTGGAGCCAGCTGACAACGAACTGAAACCTGTACAAACTGTGAGCTAAATAAAGCTTTCTCCTTTCACTTTGGATGTTGGGTATTTGTCTCAGGAATGAGAAAAGTAGGACAACATAGGTTGGGCAAAGACTTTCTTTTTTTTGGTTTTGCTTTGGGTTCTAAGGATTGAACTCATGACCTCGTTTTCTAGGGATTGAACTCATGACCTCGTTTTCTAGGGATTGAACTCATGACCTCGTTTTCTAGGGATTGAACTCATGACCTCGT
>PVLA01010630.1:0-61404 GCA_004027455.1 Hydrochoerus hydrochaeris
CTACCAGAGCATGCCCAGCTCCAGCCCTCCATCCACACTTCTTTTTTTTTTTTTTCCTCAGTTTCTTCCTGGGTTGCAAGAATTCCTCTTCTTTCATCCGGTCCTCTCCATAGTGCCAGATTCCAGCATTTGAGTTGTTTTTCTCAGAGAGGTTCTCTATTGTGCTACATCTCAATTGGCTGTCTTGGATCATTCTCAGGTTTTCCAATTTCTTTTGCCATTAATTTCCAATTTCAGTGTGCTATGGTCAGATAATATGTATGGGATAATTTCAATCCCTTTGCATTTATTTAATGTTCTATGGGCTAATATATGGTCTATTTTAGAGAATGTCCCATGAGCACTGAGGAAAATATGTATTCTGATGTGGTTGGGTAGAGCACTCTGTAAATGTTTACTAAGTCCATTTGTTAAGAGGTTTGATTCAGTTCTGTTATTTCTTTTCTTTTTTTTTTTTTTTTTTTGGTACGAGGGATTGATTGAACTCATGACCTCGTGTTTGCGAAGCAGGCACTTACACCGCTGAGCTAAACCCCCGGCCCCACTTCTGTTATTTCTTTGCCAACTTTTTGTCTATTGATCTGTCTCTTTGTCACAAATGGGTATTAAGGTCCCCTATTACAATTGTGTTGTTGCTTATTTGGTTTTTAATATCTATTAGTATTTGTCTTATATAGTTAGTTGGGTGCTCTTGTATTTGGTATGTATTTGTTTATGATTGTTAGCTCTCCTTCTTGAATTATTCCCTTGACAAGTATATGGTGACCTTCTTTGTCTCTTGATCATTTTTGGCTGAAGTTCACATTTTCTGCAAATAGTATAGCTACCCCTGCTTTTTTCTGGGTTCCTGTTGCATGGAATATTGCTTTTCGTCATCTGACTTTTAGTCTATGGGTTTCCTTTTGAGTCAGATGTGGTTCTTGTGTACAACATACTGTTGGATCCTGTTTCTTGATCCATTCTGTCAATCTATTTTTTTAAATAGGTGAATTGAGGTCTTTTACATTGATGGATATAACTGATACATATGGGTTCAACTTTGTCATGTTATTTTCCTGCTGTTGGTTTTCTGCTCTTCTCCTTTGTTTAATTGCTTTCCTTGTCTTTCTGTTGTTGTTGTTCTAGACATTGTAGTCATTTTTATCTCTATTATGGCTTTCAGTACTCTTTCTAGGATTGGTTTGGTGGACATGAATTTCTTCAGTTGTTCTTTGTCGCAGAAATATCTTATTTCTCCATTAAATTTCAAAGAAGGTTTTCCAGGGTACATAAATCTGGGTTGAAAGTTGTTTTCTTTCAGGGCTTATAATACTTCACTCCAAGCTCACATTTGTGCTGAAAAGTCTGCTATGATTCTAATGGACTTTCCTTTATAGGTGCATTGTACCTTTTCTCTAACAGCTGCTTTTAGTATTCTGTTTTTATGCTATATGTCTGGAATCTTAATTATTATATGTCTGGGTGTAGATTTATTTTGATTATGACTTTTTGGTGTTCTATATGCCTCACTTATCTGTAAATCACATTCTTTCCCCATGTTTGGGAAATTTTCTGCTGTTCTATAAATAGTTTCCCAATGTCATTCATGTTGACTCCTGCATCTTCGTTGATGCCTATTAGTTTTTTTTTCCCCCCTTCGGTACTGGGGATTGAACTCATGATCTCATGCTTTCCAGGCATGTGCTAATGCCTCAACCTATTAGTCTTGTCTTGTTTCTCTTTGCATCATCTTGAAGCTATTGAATTGTCATTTCATGCTGCCTTGTTATTTTTAAAAGTTCTGTCCTTTCATGATCACTAGCTCTGATCCTGTCCTCAAGGTCTGAAATTCTATCCTCAGCTTCATTTTAACAGTTTTGCCAGCTCTCAATAGAATTTTTATTTCTTGGATATCTCTTTGAATTTGTTTCATGCATTTTACTTCTATATTGTTCATTCAAGGTTTCCATCATTTTCCCATGCTCCTGTCCTTTTTTTTTAAATCTATATCTTCTCTAGCTATGCTGAGCAACTCTTTTATTAAGATTATCATTTCTGTCTTTACGTGAGAAATTATTTCTAATCTGATTTCCTCTATAACCTCATGGATTTGTTTCTTTATTTCACTTGCTACCTTTTCAGACATTTCAGGTGTATGACTTCTAATTTCCTCTCTTTCAGTATCTCCTGTACCTGCTCCTGATAGCCTAAATGTTTGAGATTGCATTTTGCTTTTTCAGTTTTGTCATTTTCAACTTTCAGGCTAATACTTGGTCTTTCAATCCCACTAATCTCAGCTGTGGGTAGTGCATATTTTAGGGTCCTATTGTGTTAGTTCAGTTGCTAGGTACTACAATGGAGAGGAGGGCCAGTCACCTGAATTCCTCCTTCAGGGCCTGTTGAATGAATCCTATGTTCTTCCTAGGCTGACAAGCCTAAGAGTATTGATATAAGTCAGCCCTTAGTTCCTGCTGTTACTACATTTTCAGGTTGTTCCAGGCCACCAGATCTACCTGTCTATAGTGTTTGCCTCTACTAGAACCCTACTGTGTCACTAGGTGTCTCATAAGCCCTTTTATTTCCTCCAGGTTGGGGAGGCCTTATTGGCACATTCTTCAACTCACCTGATGCTCTCTGTATGGAGGAAGGACTCATTCACACTCTTGCCAGGCTTACCAAGGTCCTTCAGCTGGAGGGGACTTCCCTACTGCTCCTGTTTACCCACTGAAGTCCTATTTTAGGGGCATACTCACCACACTGATGGAAGCCTGCTGAGGTCCTTTGTTTGGATGAGGGATTACTGAGTCTCTCATCAGCCTAGCAAGGTTAATGCACTGCAGTGCAAGGTTCTGGGAGGAGGAGCGGCAGCCAAAGATCCACAGCAGTACTAGGTCCACAAGGTGGAGATGCAGGTGAGGATCTACCACCCTCCGAGGTCCAGGGTCCAGAGGGAGGCAGGCGAGGATCAGCAACCCTTTGAGGTCCCAGGTCCGAGGGGGGAGGGCAGGCGAGGATATTCCTTTTTTTTTTTTTTTTAATCCTAAATCATTTGGAATGATTACATCATGGCACTCCATCCCTAAATACTTTCATTTTATAAGGTAAATTGCTAGCAAATCAATGAAGAATCTTACGCAAAGAATAGCATGATTGACTATAACTATTTGACTGGGTAAGAAATGCTTTTGAGGAATGTAAGACCAGAGACAGGGAGCCCAATTAAGTTACTGTCATATTAGCTGAGTTGAAAAAGAATAAAGACAAACAATCCCTAGTGGATTTGGTAGTAGTTTGTGGTTTGATGAGAAAAGTAAAGTTAGCTGTTTACATTTGTTCGGAGAAATTCTGGACAAGATGTCCTTGCTCATCTTTTGTAGAATTCTCTTTCCTTTTGCCACTAAACGTATTGCTTTGCCTCCTTGTGAAGGGAAAGAAAAGAACATTTGTTTCTTTCTACACCTGGCACTGCCTGACAGCAATGTTGAACATTTTCTCCTGTATTTATTTATCATTTGTACTACTCTGAGAAGTATCTTTTCATTTCATTTGTCCATTTTTTGATTAGATCTTTTGAGAAGTCTGATTTTTTAAAAAACTTCTTTGCTGTCACAGGTGCAACTAAAGGTGCACAGAGGATAAGAAAGATTACTCAGAGATTACATTTAATTCAATTACTGAGAACTCAGAAGGGCTGCTTTTTAGGTATGAGAGAGCCTCAGGGAAACAGCAACCAACTGAGACTTCTATGATTATTCTTTTGTAACATAAGTATGTGGGGACAAAGACATAAGGACAGCAATTGCAACATATTGTATAGGAGTGTTGGTCAGGGTAATAGAGCCAGAAAAGGATGGCCTGCTACCTGATCTGTGTTAACCTAATTTAAGCAAACTTACTAGGCAGGAAGCTTATTAGAGGGCAGGAGGAATACAATAACTAGAGCAAACATCAATTGAGAATAACCTATGGTTGATTCTGTTGACTGTTGTCCTGCAGATCTGTTCTAATCTTTAACTGTGCATTCCAGAAGCCTGGGAAAGGTTGTTTCTCAAGGTCCCTTCCTCCAGCATTCATATCAAGCATCTCTTTGGTCAGTTGCCCATACTTTACATGTTCTAGATATTATCTGTCCAAGGTATAGCTAACAAAATTTTTTCCCATTCTATAGGTTGCCTCTTCACTGTGTCGTTCCTTTACTGTGCAGAAGCTTTTCAATTTGATATAAACCTATTTGTTGATTTTTGATATTGTTCCTTGTATAGTCAATGTTCTATTCTATAAGTTTGCTTAAATTATGTTAACATAGATCAGGTAGCAGGCCATCCTTTTCTGTCCCCATTACCCTGAACATTTTATGCTTTTGACTTCAAGTGTTTTTACCTGTTTTAATTTCCAGCAGTTTTTTCCCACTTTAATATTTAAATCTTGGATCCATTTTGAGTTTAGTAGATGATGAGAGATATGGGTCTAGATTTAATCTTGTACATGTATGTGGAAAACCAGCTTTCCCAGCAACATTTCTTAAAGAGACTATCTTTTCTTCCACTGTATGTTTTTGGTCCCTTTGTCAAAGACCAAGTGGCTGAATGTGTCTAGGGTTTCTGCTGCTTTTTTTTTTTTTTTTTTTTTTAAATCACTGCAGCTTTGTAATGTAACTTCACATCTGGAATTGTGAAGCCTCCTGCTTTGCTATTTTTACATAAGATTAGTTTTGCTGTTCTGGGTTTCTTCTGATTCCGCATGAAATTTAAGATTATTTTCTCCCTAGTTTCTGTTTTTTTGATTGAGATTGCATTAAACCATATCTACCAGTTTTGGGGATGTGGTATGACCATGTTGGTTCTGCCCAATCAAGAACAGGAGATGCTTTTCTATTTTCTAGTGTTCTTTTTGATCTTGTTTTTCAGGATGAACATAAAATATTTTACATATGTGAAGTTACAAATCTTCAATACTGATACAGTTTTATGAGTGTTTCTCTTTAATGGTAGTCTATACCAGAGTTCAATTTCTTCTCAAGGCATATTCTTTATTTTATAATTATGGTAAAATATATAGCATAAAGTGCCATTTTAACCATTTTAAAGTATAATTTGTTGATATCAAATATATTCACATTGTTACACAAAATCATCATCACTGTTCATCACTAGAACTTTTTCATCATCTCAAACTGAAGTGGTGAGACAATAACTCTCCATTCTCCCTCATTCTCAACCTTTGTTTTCTTTGAGTTTGACTAAGTTTGGATACTTCATATAAATGAAATCATATGCTGCTTTTTCTTCCATGTTTGGATTTTTTTCATTTAATATAGTATTTTCAAGAGTCATCTGTTATAGAATGTTCCAGAATCTGCTTCTTTTTAAAGGCTATTTATACTCTGTTGTACATTTTGCTTATCTATTCATCTATCAGTGAACAGTGGAGTTGTTTCTACCTCTTTTGGCTTCTATAAATACTGGGAGTCCCTGCTTTCAGTTTGTTTGGCTGTGTACTATAGTTGTATAAAATGATAATCTTATTTTAACTATTTTGAGAAGTCATCATACTGTTTTCCATAGTAGCTATATCATTTTGCATTTTTGCCAGCAGGAAATAAGTATTCTAGTTTTTTCATATCCGTGTCATTATTTGCTATGTACTGCTTATTTGTTCATTTTGGAAATAATTGCCTTCTTAATGGATGTGAAATAGTATCTTAAGGATTTTTAAAATTCATTTTTATTTTTCTCTAACCTTCTTGTACATGTTTTTGTGTGGACATAAGTTTTTAACTCAGAAGTAGTGTTGCTCATCATGTATCAAGACCATGTTGTAGCTTTGGAAGAAAATGCCAGTCTGTCTTCCAAAGTGATTTTATCATTCTTGTCTTCCAAAGTGACTTTCTATTCTTGTCATCTTTGCCAGTATTTGGTATGGACAGTGTTTTAGATTTTAGCTATTCTAATAGTTGTGCAGTAGTAGCTCACTGTTGCTTTAATTTCAGTTTGCAGTTTCTAAATGACATTTTTTAAACACCTTTACATATGTTTGTTGGTCTGTATATTTTCTTTCTGAGTTTTCTGATCAGATATTTGCCTTAAAAGTACGTGTGCTGCCAAAGCAAACACTTTTTCTTATTTTATTTTATTTTATTTTATTTTATTTATTTATTGAGACAGAGTCTTACTTTGTAGTTCAGCTGGCCTTGAACTTACTTATGTAGCCCAGGCAGCCTTGAACTCATGGCAGTCCTCCTGCTTCAGCCTTCTGAGTGCTGGTATTACAGGCATGTGCCTCATGCCTGGTTTGTCCATTTTTTAATTGGGTTTATTTTCTTGTTGAATTTTAAGAATTCTTTGAATATTGTGGATACAGTCCTTTCTCAAATACATTTTATTATATTTCCTCTCAGTCTGGGGATTCTCTTCCTTTTCTTAATATATTTCACAAGCATAAACTTAATTTTAATGAGGTATACCTTATGCATATTCTCTTTCATGCATCGTGCTTTTGGCATCTAAAAACTCAATGCCAAATTCAAGACCAGTGAGATTTTCTTGTGCTGCATCTTGTTTTTTTTTTTTTTTTTAGAAGCTTGGTAGTTTTGCTCTTGGCATTTAGATCTGTGATTTGTTTTGAGTTAATTTTTGTGAAAGGTTACTAAAGATCAGTTTTTTACATGTGAATGCCCATATTTTTCCAAGACCATTGGATTGCCTTTTTTCCTTTCTTCAAAAATCAGTAGATTATACTTCTGTAGTCTATTTCTGGCCTATCATTTCTGTTCCACTGATCTGTTTGTCTGTTGTTTAACCTATACCACCACACTGTCTTTATTACTGTAGCTGTAATAAGTCTTACAACTGTAAGGTAATATCAGTCTTCTGATTTTGTTAATTCTTTAGTAGTGTTAGCTATTTAGGATCTTTTGTCTGTGCATGTGAATTTTAAAATTATCTTACTGATATCTACAAAGTAATTTTCTGGAGTTTTGATGGCAGTATATTGAATCTACAGAGTAAATTGGGGAGAATTGACGTTTTAATGATGTTACTTCTTTGTATGAATATGGAATATCCCTCCATTATTTTTCTTTACAAAGATCCTGTACATATTGATTTATATTTGTGGGGGTACATTCTGAGAAATCTGTTGTTTCATCATTATGTAAACATTGTAAGTATACTTCACAAACCGAGAAAGCGGTGATGATACTAAATGATGTAATCTTACAGACCCATGGTTATATGCATAGTTTATTACTGAGCCCAGAATGTCATTTTTGTGGCCTGTAATTGTATTTATTTATTTTGGTGGTAATAAGTGTAGTATTTTTTGTCAGCAGATTCCCTAGCGCTTTTATTTTTCATTTTGAGACAGGGTCTTGCTAAGGTTGCCCAGGCTGGCCTCCAACTAGTGATCCTCCTGTCTTAGTTTTCCAAATGACTGGGATTATAGGTGTGTACTACCTATGATGATGTCTTTACCTAGTTTTGATATATTAGGCTAATACTGTTCCCCAAAATGAGTTGGGATGTGTTCCTTTTCTTCTATTTTCTGGGCTATATTATAGAAACTAGGTAAGGATATCGTGATGTCTTTACCTAGTTTTGATACGTTAGGTTAATGCTGTTCCCAAAAATGAGTTGGGATGTATTTCTTTTCTTCTATTTTCTGGACTATATTATAGAAATTTAGTATTATTTCTTCCTAAAATATTTGATAGAATTTATCAGAAAATCATCTGGACCAGTTTTTCTTTTTTTTTGAGGGGCAGGATGATTCACTATCTGTATGGATGCAAGTTTATTTAGACTATTTTTCTGTGTGTGACTTTTGGTAATTCATGTTTTTCAAATAATTGTCTCTCCATTTGTGGGCATAGAGTTGTTCTTGATAATCTTTTTAATATTGATGAGATCAGTGGTAATTTGTGCCTTCTTTTTTGATTAGCCTGGCTAGAGGTCTATTAGCTTCTTTGGTCTTTTTCTTTGCCAGATTCCTATTTACATTTTCACTGATATCTACTATTAATGTTTTTAATCTTTGGTTTATGTTGTTCTTTTTTTTTTTTCCTCTAGTTTCCTATGGTGGAAACTTAGATTATTGAATTTACAGCTTCTTTTCTAATACATACATTCAATGCTATTAATTTCTTTCTGTAGGACCAGCAATATAGCTCAGAGGCAAAAGTGCCTGAAGTGCCCGCCTGGCAAGTGCAAGGTCCTGAGTTTGATTCCTGGTTAAAAAAAAAAAAATTCCCTCTACAAACTGCTTTTGCTGTATCCCACAAATTTTGAAAATTGTACTTCCATTTAGTTCAAACAATTTAAAAATTTCTCTGGAGACATGACCTCTGAATTACTTAGAAATGTTGTTTGATCTTCAGATAATTGGAAATTTCCAGTTTTCCATTACTGATATCTATTTTAATTCATTGTGTAGTTTCTATTCTTTTACATTTGTTAAGGTTTAGTTTAGGCCCAGAATGTGGTCTGTCTCAGTGAATGTTTTACTTGAGTTTGAGAAGACTATATATTGTGCTATCAAATGAAATAGTTGATTTTTGTTAATTTTATCCAGTTGATTGATGGTGTTGCTCAGTGTAACTATATCTGTACTGATACTCTGCCAGCTGGCTAGTAATTCCCATTAGAAGTATATTAAAGTCTCCAACTATAATGGATTTCTCCCTGCTATTTTGTCAGTTTTTTGCTACCATATTTTGGTACTCTTTTTTAGTTAGGTCCATGCATATTGAAGATTGTTGTGTCTTGCTGGAGAACTATCCCTTTCATCATTATGTAATAGCCCTCTTTAACTCTAATAAACTTCTTTATCCTGAAATTCTGAGATAAATATAGCTACTGCAGCAAGAATGGTGTGAGTATGGTGTCTTTTTCCATCTTATTGCCTATGTGTGTGTGGTGCTGGGAATTGAACCCAGATCCTCACCTATGCTAGGCAAGTGTTATACCACAGTCCCTAAAATTAGTTTTAGGTAATGTATAGTTGATTGTTTTTTGGTTCATTCTGATATTTTCTTTTAAATGACATTTAGATCATTTGTTTTTTGTGACAGTAAAGGGTAATTATATCATCTTGGTTTGGGAGCTGCCAAGAGGATTAGTAAAGCACACTTCTTCGTTGTGTCTGAGTAGGCTATGAAGGCATTACCTCTTCAGTGCTACATCTGGTTCCTCACCTCTGCTTTCTCTGGCACTGTTCCCCTGCTTTGTTTCTTGATCATCAAGAACTAAGTATTTTTGCTCTGCTATATCCGCCTGCTGTGATGATTCTGCCTTGGAGCCAGTCTACCGTGGAACCAAATTAAACCTCTCCATTTTTAAATTGTGGGTGTCAGGAATTGTGTCTCAGCATTGGAAAAGTGATGACTAATCAGTAATTATTGATATATTTGATAATGATATCACTTCTACTTGTGTCAATCTGTTTTCCATCTATCTTTTTGAGGTGATTTTTTTTTTTTTTTGGTTTGTAAAGAGTTGTTTGTATATTGTACGTGCATTTTATCTGCTGTATGTTGCATTTTCTCTGACTTTTCCTTTAATTTATAGTTCCTTTTGTTCAGGATTTTCATAGTTTGCATTTTGTGATGATTTAGAATACTTTACCCAAAAGTTACTTTAAAAACTCATTCATTTCAGTATTTTTACACACACAATTATTTTGGGTGCATGTGTATAATTTGTAAATCCATCTGGAATTTTTTATACAATATAATTATCTTAGAAAATTCATTTTTCTTCTGTGAAAGTAGAGCCATTTATTTCAGTATTATTTGACTTTTACCACTAATTTGAAATTATACATTTATTATAAATCTATAGATATAGATAAATAGTCTGTCTTTGTGCTGTGACCTATAGCATTTATATGCCCTTTCCCATACCTGTGTTAATATCATGGTGTAGTATTTTAATTACTGTGGCACATTACCTGGCACATTTCACTGTTTTGAAAAACTTCTTGGTTATTTTTGTGAATTCCTTCTCAAGGAGAATTATCTAATTTTGTAAAAGTTCTCTTAGGATATATGTTACTTTATTATGTTCAATTTATAGGTTAATAATTTACATTTTACTGTAGATTTGCTTCCAGTTACTTGTAAAACTTGTCCAAAGTTCAGCAATATAGTTACTTCCTTGAGGTATTCTAAACCTGTAGAAGTACTGTATTCTTTTGTAGTCACATAATTTAATGATATCATTTACTTAAATATGAACTTTTAAATATATTTTTGTGTCTGATAATATAGATAGGCTCATCATGACATCTCTATTTCTTACTCCCTTTATTTTACCTCATGTATATTGTTTAGATTACCTGTTGCCGTAAGTATAGATTGATTTTTCCCCTCTTCTTCCCTTTTAATGGCTTTTTTGAGATTTCCAGAGCTTTGAATGTACTAGGCAAGAGGTCTGTCACTGAGCTATAGCTCCAGCCCTCATCTTTAAATTTTCAATCCTGCCTTCCAGTTTCTATATTAACACCCTTAGATTCCCTGCCCACATTCTCCTCCTCAATACTTCTCAGTACCTTTCCAAAATCTCATAGTCATCCTAGTCTGTCTGTACCAGTCTTGCTTTGTTGGATGACTCTGAAAGAATGTTTCAATTTTTGGTTTCAACTATGTTCAGAGGTACAACTGCTATTAGCTCCGCTGCAAGTTTTATCTAGTGCAGAAGAATGATGAAAAGGGCCTTTATGAGCAGGGAATCCTTTCCTTTTACTGGGTTGACCACCAAAACATTTTAAGACAATGTTAAGTACTGCAAGTAATGATTAGAAATTATTGCAATAAATCTGAATTACAATGAAGGAAATTAGCTTGTGTAAAGAAATTATAAATGACCTAACTTCCTTTGAACTTAACTAAAGCATTTGTAGGATCTTCGCCTCTTCATACCACCATCCCACCATTTTCCAACACAGAATATCATATTCCAGGCCGGCCATGAACTCATACCGATCTTTTTGCCTCCAACCTCTCACATGCTAGGTTACAGTTGTGTGCCACCATGCTCGTCCAGCTCACTCTATATATTTTCTTAGAACTAAAATGGTTCCTTGACTCTTTAATTGTCCCATGAAGAGTTGCTTTTGTATTCCTTGTGCTAGAAAATACAATAAGCTAAAATTTTCTGTATTGATTCAGACTTTTGAAGTTTCAAGATTGTTAACGTGAAAATGATTGACTCAAATAATAACATTTTCAGACTGAGTGTATTGTGATATGGAAAATATATACTTTATCATTTCAGAATGCTTTCAGAATGTGAAATGTGAATTTAACTTTATTCAATTGTCATGTGTTGAAAACAATGATGCTAACCAAAGGACTAAAGATTAATTTCTTAAGGATTTCTATAGCATCAAGAATGCCATCTAAAAGTTTAGTAGATCAGTTTGAACTCTTGCAATTATTAAATTTTAATGTTTATAAAAGTATATCTCTTATTTGAATCTTTTAGACTACAGCTGATAACACAACAAAAGGAGGGAAAATATTACCGCTGCAGTACAACCACACAGTACTCAGCTGCATATTTTGTTCACAAATCTGTAATTTGGTCAAGTTTTGGCAAGGAATTTTGATGCTTGATGTAATGTCTACCTGAATAACTCAACTCCAACTAGATGTTCTATTTCTAGAATAGCTCACATACGTGGTTAGTAATGTGGCATTGGCTGTCTGTTTCTATTCTTCACATGTTCCTCTTTATAGGATAGCCTGATCTTTGCAGCATCTCGCGAGTGAAACAACCCAAGAAGTACAATGTTTTATGAGATAAGAAGTGGCAACTGCTAATTTTTAAGGTGTTGACCCTGGAATTATAGCCTCATTTCTACCATCTTATATTGATCAAATAATTGCAGAGCTCAAATTCTCCAGCTTTTAGTAGGAGGAATGTCAAAGAAATTGGAGCCATATTTTCAGAATATATGGGTAGTTGAAAGAATTATTAATTGATAAGATCAGTTTTCTCCAAAGGGAGATTTGTGTTGGTACTGTTCTTATTCAGATATTATTTTTTAACAATTGAATTTAAACATTTTTTAAACATTTAAAACATTCTGCACAGTTCAGTACTTTTGAATTATTAAAAACTATACTGGGGGTGGTGGCATATACCTGTAATTCCAAGTACTCAGGGAGGCTGAAGCAGGAGGATACCAAATTTGAGGCCAACTGGTTTCCCTGTGTGGGAAACCAGCCTACGCCAGTCTGAGGTCCCTGCCTAAGGCACCACCTGTAGGAACACCTAGTCTTGCTAGTTTGTTCCCCAGACCAGGGGATGAATGAGGATGAAAGACAGACACAGAGTCAGTTTAATATATAGGCAACCAGGGAGCTAGTGCCTCTAGTGGGCAGAGGAGCACTGAGTTTCTGGCTCATCCTGTATATATTTACTCAAACATGTGTATAAAGAATTAAAGAAACAGTAAATTCATATGCTTTTTGTTATCCATTAGTATGTGCTCAGGTAAACAGCCTGATCTCAACCATATGGACTTTTCCCTAGAACTTGCAATATGCCATCATCCTGGCATGTCATCTTTCTCCTTTGTACTCAGAGGAGGCCGGTTAGGCCTTAGTTCTCTGGTCTCCCACAAACCTGAGCAACATGGTGAGATAGAGTCTTAAAATTTTTAAATAGGGCTGGTGATATAATTGTGGAAGAGTACTTACCTAGCATGAGTAATCCCTAGTACTATAAAAATAATATAAAGTCAGATAATATTTATAAGTCAGAAACAGTGGCCTGTGCCTGTTGGCCCAGCTACTCATAAAACTGACCCAAGAAAATTGCTTGAGCCCAGAAGTTTAGGCCAGCCTGGGAAAGTTGTCATGTCAAAACAAACAATAAAAAAAATCCAGTACTTACAAAATCTAAATGTAGAAAACTGATGAAGCAAATTAAAGACTATCTTAGTAAATGTTTCTAATAAATGTGTGTGCGAATAGGAAAGCACCACAAGTTTGAACCCTGAAAGGAAAAAATGGATAAATTATATTTCATTTGTGCAATGTACTGTTAAGAGAGTGAAATGACAAGTCACACACTGAGAAAAGAAATATTTGCAAAACATGTGGCTAATACAAGATTGTATCTACAGTATACAATGAATCCTTAGAAACACTCAATTGAAAAGTGGGCAAAAGTCTGTAGGTATAGCTTATTAGTAGAGTGTGTGCTCAGCATCCACAAGGCTCTGGGTTCTACTCCCACCACCAAAAAAAAAAATGTACAAAAGATCTAAACAGAGGCAGTAGATGTAGGTCAGTAGTATAGAGCACTTGCCTAGCACATTTCAAACCACCGTGTTCAATTTCTAGCACCACAGTGGGGAGGGCTATTCCATATCATATGCCATTAGGAAATTGCAAATTACTTGTTAGAATGGCTGGAATCTCAAATCTTGAGCACACCAAATGCTGGCAAGAAAGAAAAGAACAAAGTCTCATTCATTGCTGGTGGGAATGGAAAATGATACAGCCACTTTGGAAGACAGTCTGGTAGTTTCTTACAAAGTTGAAAGTTGCACCATGGGACTAGCAGTTGTGTTCATAGGTATTTGCTTAAATGAGCTGAAAAGCTATTAACAGAAAAATACACATCAATGGATAAATAGAGAAAATGTGGTTGTTATATACAGTGAGTACTACTCTGGCATAAAGGATAGAAAAGACATTTTTAGGTAAATGGATGTACCTTGAGAACATAATTTTAAGTGAAATAAACATGTTTAAATGTCTCATTGTTTCTCTTGTGTGAGAAACCTAAAGGTTAAATAAGGAGCCCAATGGATAACAGACATTAGGAAGGAGGGAGAAAATATTCCAATGGGAAGAGAAATAAGGAGGGATGGGTAGGGGGAAGGACAGAAGGGATCAGGAATGAAAAAAAGTAGAAACAAAGTTTTGTGAATGGGAGGGGAAGGGAAAGGGTTGAAGGAAATAGAGGGGAATGGGGAAAAAATTAAGATGCATTATATATGAGTACAAATTCCCTATGATGAATGTGATCATTAGGTATGGCAAAAAATACTAATAAAAATAAATTTTAAAAATCAAGGAAAAAAGATACAATGAATATTTTTAGCACAAATAACCCGTGTCCACCAGTTAATGAATAGATAAGAAACTGTGTTTCTGAAATTTGTAACTGCATAGGTTTTTAAAGGAGGCATAATAATTTCATGAGTTGAGTGATTATTACATAGCATTTCTTAGAAGATTGTTCAAACAAACTAGATCTACTCAGTACCACTTAAACCAATAACATCTGCAGAGTATTGGTATTGGAAGAAATTCCAGAGAAGCAAGTTCATCATTTTACCAATTTACAAACAAACTTATATGCATGAACTAAGTAATTTGCTCATAGCTAATTGTAAAACTAGGGCTAGAAGTAAGATGTTGTGATATCCATTCTTCTTATAGGGAACTTAAAGAGAAAAAGCTATAATACATGAGTTGTATACTTTAATAATGGTGACTGATAATAATAATCAGAGTCAGTTCTCAGAGATTATCCTTTGGGTTAGGCATTAAAAACAATACTGTAGAAACCTGGATATCCCAATTGACAAGACAAAAGTGAATTCATGAGGCAAACAAAGCTATTAAAATTTCTCAAAAATAGGTACTAAATAGCCAGGTGTAAAATGTCAACAAATACATGAATACATACATGTAAAAATGTTCAACATCTCTATTAGAGAAATTGAAGTTGAAACAACAGAAAGACGTCATCTTATTCAGGAAAGAATGACAGTCAATAAGAAATCAAACAATAACAAATGCTGCAATTACTGTGGTGAAAAAAAATCCTCCTTCATTGGTGGTGGAAATATAAGCTAGGAGAACCATTATGGAAGTCAGTATAGAGATTTCTTGAAGAACTGAAATTTGAAATTGCATATGACCCAGGTATCACCCTGTTAGGTGTCTTCCCCAGAGAACTTAAGTCATCATACTACAGAGATACTTGCATACTGATGTTTATAGTAGGACAATTTGTTGTAACTAAATCCTGCAAGCAGCTTATATACCCATTAACAGATAATTGGATAAAGAAAATGTGGGGGGGGCGGGACATTAAAAAAAAAAGAAAATGTGGTATCTGTGTATAATGAAATATCATTCAGCTATAAAAAAATGACAAATTTGTAGGAAAATAGCTGCACCTGGAAAAAACAATATTAAGTAAAATAAACCAGAAACATAAACTTAAATAATATATGGGGTCTCTCATTTGAGTGAGGCAAAGTACAAAGAAAATGATAAAGGGTCATTAGAAAAGGACCAGGAGATGGATCTCTTGCAGTAGGCAAGTGGTCCAAAGAAACAAGGGAGGGGTTGAGGAGGAGGGGAAGGAGAAATAAGTAGAATAAAGATATGCCATGTACAGGAACCTAATAACTACAGCTAATGTAACCATTATATGCCATAGCGTGAGCTAAGATTAATAATATCAAGAATGAAAATGAGGATAGAGGAATAGGAGGGAGAGGGTAGGGAAGGGGAAGGACATTTAAAGAAAAAAAACTGTATTATGTACATGTAGCTACTGCCCAAGATAATTGTAAACTGCATGTACTGAAAAACACTATGAACCAACAAAATTTTAAAAAATTGGGCCAGGGATTTAGCTCAGCAGCACAAGTACTTGCTTGGCAAGTGCAAGATCCTAAGTTTGATAAAAAAAATAATTTTTTTATTTTGTACCAAAATAAAAAAATTATTTAAAAAATTATGCAGAATCAGATTCTGTTAGCATAATATTTGCATATAATTGTGTGTTTCCTCCCATATACTCTAGGTCATTTTAAGATGACTTGGAATATGTAGTAAAATGTAAGTACTACATAAGTATTTGCTGTACTGTATTGTTTAGGAAATAATGTCAAGTAAGAAGTCTATGCAATACAAATGCAAATTTTTTAGAAAAAAGTAGCAAAGCATAATTACCATTATTTCTACATCTATGGTTAGTGTTACAATGTATTGCCTAGTGAAAATATGATTATTAATATGTCAACTATTTTAAATAATGCTTTTGTGAACATTGGTGTATAAGTGTCTATCCTAGTCCCTACTTTCTCTTTTCGTTCCTGTGCATGCGTGCGTGCGGTCTTTTTGAGATAAGATTTTGCTATACAGTTTAGGCTTGTTTCAAGCTTGCAACGATCCTCTTGCCTCTGCTCACCATGTCCAGCTTCCTACTTTCATTTCTTTGGGATATATAACCAGTGGTAGAATGGTTGGCTTATGTAGTAATCTTTAATTTTTTGAGAAACTTCCGTACTATTTTGCACATGGCTGTATCCCTTTGTATTTCCACAAAAGTTGTGATGCCTCTACATTCTTGTCATCATATGCGTTGTTTTTTTCATAACCACCTTAATAGGTATGAAACAGTGTCTTACTGTGTTTTGATTTGCATTTCCCTAGTTCTTGATAATATTAAGCATCATTTCATGTTATTTGTTATTTATATATCTTTTTAAAATAGGTCCTTGTCCTATATATAGTTGGCTTCTTTGGGTTAGAATTAACCCGTATTTACTGATTTGTGGAAACTGTTGTACCTATTTTGGATATGATCTCTACTGTAAATGTTTTCTCCTTGTCATCTGTTACACTGTATTTATAGCATATTTGTTTTAGGAGTTTGAGGGATTTATGTAATAGTTATAGTCATTTTTCCCTATGCTTTCTGGCTTTTGTATTTTCTTTTTTAATAAAGTTTTTAAAACTCTGGTATTATAAAAATATTTTCTTTTAAACTATTTCACTGCTGGGACTTTTTATAGGCTAATCAGCAAACATTTGATTTGTGATCCACATTTAATCTAAAATTTTATGATATGTAAATTTTTTTAAGTACTAGCAATTGAGCCCAAGGTTTCATATGCTAGACAAGCACTCTGCCACTGAGCTATGCTCCTAGTCCAGTTATACTAGTGAGTTCATGTTGACTGTCCCTCTCTTACAGTTTTATCTAGAATTGAAGGAAAAATTTTCTCCACATTTGAGATTTGGTTTTTGTAATTATTGTTTAGGGGATAGTTATTTAGTAAAAGAGCTAGCCTGATCTACACAGACACATACTATAAATGTTCTTTTACTTAGGTACTTGTTCTGAAATAAATTATATATTGTTTCAAATAAAAATGAAAAACCCTTATCTCTGTGCAATCTAGCCTATTTTAAAAGGCTAGCAAAAAATTTTAACAAAAAATTTTAGTTTTGATTTTGAACTTTCTGGTAGCATTGTTTTACTGCTTGTTTTTTAAAATTGTGTTACTTTTTTACATAAAGCTTGGTAAAAATAGTTTTCATCGTATAAAAATAAGGGATAATTTTAGATTTCTTTCCAAAAGATTGTATATAGCTTCATTCTTAAAATTAGTTGGAGATTTATCTAAAATTATTGAAAGATAGCTCTCTTAAATCATATATGACTTTAAAAAATTAAAAAATTTACTGTGAGCTACAGTTGATGTACACTTTAAGATTTTATAATATAACTTAAAAGATAATTGCTTAAATCCACTGTGTAGCCTAAAGTCACACAACTCAATGACTCTACAGTTTTAATCTAATAATTTGTATTATTTTGATTTGTCTTCATTAAAGAAACTTTAAAAAAGCTATATTTTCTAATATTTAAAATTCTCATGAGTTTTCATCATTATATAATGTTTTTCTTGCAATATATGGATTTAAAGGTATCTAGCTTTTTTATTATCCTGTTATTGATCTTAATTTCTCAAATAAAATAAATTTGAAAGACAATTATATTTTTTTTAACTAGAAGTGTATTTTAATTGTGTAAATAAATTATTTTCATGTAAACATCTTTTATGTTGATAAGCTTTTCAATGAGGCATTCACAGTGATAAAAATAATGTAATATCTGAAATTTGGCAATAAACTGACAGATTTTTACAAAATGTTTCTAAAGCTGAGTCCTTTTGTGTTATTGGTTATCTTTAAATTATTAATAGGTTTCCTCTAAAGCTGTTTACATGTGTAGTTATTAACAGTTGAACTTTAATGTAAAGTTGGAGATCATATAGCATCAAATTGTGATAGTGATAATGACTATATTGTGTTAAATAAATAATGAATTGAATGCTATATATTTGGTTTGAAAGTTTGAGCCATATGACTTTTGAGTAATCTCCACAAGATGCCTCAGTAATTTGGAAAGTTAAATTGTTACAATCAGGTGTTATGAGGTAATTGTTATTATAAATGACACAGTGTACTTGAAATACCCTGTTAGCTTTAAGTAATTTCTTTATAGATGATTCTAACATAGGAAGCTGGATTCTGTATTTGTTGTATTTCCAACTTATCATTTCTGTTTTAATCATCCTGATTTTGTGAACAAGATAAGGGACTAAGCTAATAACATTTATTAAAGTAATCTTATAAATCGTTACTATTTAAGCTACTTTTGTTTTGAGATTAGAGGAAAGAAACTTTTTCTTGTGACTGAGATTTTCCCCCCTTTCTGATGCTATCATTTAGGAATCAGCATTCCAGAAGAGTTGATATAGTTTTGCATTTTTTAGCTGGTCATGACAGACCAGCCACTGTACCCTCATAGAGAGTGGCACAGTACTTGTCACTGGTGGCCTTTCTGTGACAGAGAGCTTGTAGAATGACATAAAGTGCTGCCTGTTGTGAACTGTCAAGTGAGAGTCTGCCAAAAACTCAGCAGACAGAACTAATTGGGGAGAAAAAGGACTTTTGTGCCCTCTTCTCTTTCTTTCTTTCTTTTTTATTTTTAATAAGACAGATATTGTTAAAGTAGCTTGTTTGTGTAAGATTTGTCTGCTTCTCTTTTCTCATTGCGTGGATTGTTTTTTAACTGAAAGTCTCGCACTGCAGGTTGTTGAGCACATCCACATGGAGGCTGGCACAGGACCAAATTCAAGACACACAACTTATAACAGTTGATGAAAAATTGGTAAGAATTTTCTGCTACATGCTGCTATAACTCTGTCCTCAGGGTTATTTTTCTGCACTGGATATTTAGTGTGGTGTTTTAGATTCTTATAGGAAAATGATTTGAGCTTGAATTTCTTCAAATATACATAAATTCTGTGTTTTTACAAAGAAGGAAAATTTGTGTAAAGTATTATATACAGGTATTGTCATATACAAATATTAAAATTAATAAAGGCTTCCATTTGTGATATTGTAATTGGAACACTTTTTTTCTAATGAATATTGTTTATATTTTCCCCATCACTTAATGTAAGTTATCAGATACTTACTGGTACTATCTAAAATTAAATGTAGTAAGTTTTCCTGGGACTATACAGTGTTAATGTTACTGTGTGCATTTGTGTATGTTACACATATACACTATTTTTTGTACACATTAGAGTTAA
Organism: Hydrochoerus hydrochaeris; assembly: GCA_004027455.1. Taxonomy (NCBI): domain Eukaryota; kingdom Metazoa; phylum Chordata; class Mammalia; order Rodentia; family Hydrochaeridae; genus Hydrochoerus; species Hydrochoerus hydrochaeris. The sequence continues at coordinate 19,405 of PVLA01010630.1, forward strand.
ATTACAAGTAGCAATGAATGATCCTTTGTTCATCAGTAGTACTTAGAATTTTGGCAACCATCACAAAATTTTTCAGTATGTTCTGTCACTTGAGATGCATTTAGATATTTATGCTTACATTTTACAATAACATGAATGTTGTAATATCCAAAAGTAATGAGAAAAAATAAATGAAAATAGTATAAACATGCTTTTCATTTTATATATGATTTACTATTATCAGATAAATATAAATGTCTCTTAACTACTTTCTAATGACACTGCATTTCAAAATATGAAGTAAATCAAAGTATTTTAAATATGGAAATAGCATTTCAAAAACATTTCACCCACATTTTTACTAGTACATGTTATACAAATGAATGGATTTCACTTTGGCAGATTTGTACATGCACATAACATACTCGAATCATTCCCTGCCCCCTTCAGTTCACTTGGTGTTTTGGGAGTGGGATTCAATGTATTTTGATCTTATTTATACCCCCTTTTACCCACCCTTGTACCTTTTTCCTCTATTTCCTTTTTCACTTTATCTTGTTTATTAAGTCTGTCTTCTACTTTCTTTTCATCTTTCTAGATTCAACATACTAGGGAGAACTTTCAAGTTTTAATGTTGTATTTCTGAGTCTGGCTTATTTTGCTCAACATGATGATGTCCAGATCCTTTTTTCTGGAAATGATAAAATTGTTTTTTTATGGCTAAGTAATACTCCATTTTATTTATATGTATATATATATATTTTTTTCTTTTATTTATCCATTCATTTGTTGTTGGGCATCTATGCAGGTTCCCTATCTTGGCTATTGTATATTGTGCTACAGTAAATGTGTGCATGCAAGTATCCCTATAGGATTTTGACTTTAATTCCTTTGGGCATATACTAAGGAGGAGTAGTTGGATTAAATATTAGTTCTATTTTTAGTTTTTTGAGGTATCTCCATATTGATTTCTGTGGTGGCTATACTAATTTACATTTTCACCAGCAGTATAGAAAGGTTCCTTTTTCTCCACATCCTCACCAGCCTTTCTGACTGGGGTAGGATGGAATTTCAGTGTAGTTTTGATTTGCATTTCCTAGTGGCTAAAGATGTTGAACACTTTTTCTTATACTTAGTGGCCATTTGTACTTCTCTTGAGAGGTGTCTGTTCATTTTTTTTGCCTGTTTTTTTTTTTATTGACTGGACTTTTTTATTTTTACTTACTTATTTTTGATGTTAAGCTTTATGAGTTCCTTATATTTTCTGATAATAATCCTCTGTCAGAAGGATAGCTATTCTTTAGGTTGGCCCAGGCAAAGACTTCTTGAATAGGCTCCAGTAGCACAGAAAATAATAGCAAGAATCAAAAAATGGGACTACATCAAAAGTTTCTATACAGCAAAAGGAAGTAACACTCTAATATCACTATTATGTAAGATAAACCAATGTATTAGATTAGTACACTATTTTTATTAACTGCCCAGAAGTAGATATTTGTGATATTTGAACCTGAAATTGGATGGAAAGTAGACTCTTAATTCAGATAAAAGCATTAGCCATTATCTTGATATCTATTGAATATGCATATATAATGTATTTTTAAAATTGGGGTGATAATGCCCAGGGCTTACATGTGTGAACTAAACTTAGTTAAAGATCCATTTTAAAGATTTTCTGTTGATTTTTAAGGATTTTAAAACTAGAAGATAACTTCAGGTGCTACCTAAACATGTTTCCAAATCTAGTTATTTTTAATTTTAAAAATGGTTTACTCTTTTGTTCAAGAGAAATGATAGGTAGAACTCCATTAAATAATAACATATGAAAACTGAACTTTTGAGAGTGGTGAGAGTTAAGGCAGAACATTTAAGAAGACTTCTGAGCCCCTCCATGTGAGGGGACTTCATGAAGTGAGACTTGGAATACTTCATTATTCTGCCATTTTTCAGTAGGGTTGGGCAGCTGGTTTTCCAACTTAGGTTTTTAAAATTTTCTCTTGCCTGACTTAATTTGTGTGTGTGTGTGTGTGTGTGTGTGTGTGTGTGTGTGTGTGTGTCTGTGTGTGAGGGTGAGGGAGAGGGAGAGGGAGAGGGAGAGGGAAAGGGAGGGAGGGCGGGAGAGAGAGAGAGAGAGAGAGAGAGAGACTGTATTATTGATCAGCCATAATTTTATGTAGCTTTTATTTTTGTTTTGTTTTTGTTCTTTTGTGAAATAAAGTCATGCTACTCTAGTCCAGGCAGGCTGGCCTTGAAACTTGCTTTGTATCCTTGCTTAGCCACAAATTCCAGATTCTCTTGCTTTAGCCTCCCAAGTGCTGGGATTTACAGGCATGTGCCACTGTTCCTGGTATTCAGCCATAATTTTAGAAAGCTCTTTCTTATGAATAATGAGTAATCTTCTCAACAAACAGTGATGGAACACTTGTATATTTATATGCAAAGTTTCAAAAAGAACTTTGATCTATGTCTGTGCTATCCACAGAATTTAACTCCCAAGTCTTAAGCTTAATCTCCTGGTCCTAAATTTCAAACCAGAATATCTAAAATTTCTGGAAGAAAATGTAGGAGCAAATCTTTCTAACTTTAGGTCAACTTTTGTTTTTTAGATATTATGTCAAATATGTAATTTATTTATTTATTTTTGAACTGAGAATTGAACTCAAGACTGTGCTTACCAGGCAGGTACTGAGCTACATCCCAGCCCTCTTTTTAAAAATAAATTATACAGTTGGACTTTCTTACACCAAAACCTCTCTTTGAAAGGGATTGCTAGGTGAATGAGAAGACAAGCTACAGACTGAGAAAAAATGTTTGCAAAATGTATCTGATAAAGGAATTATACCCAGAAAATATAAACAACTCATAAAATAAGCCAGCTTCACAAGACAACATACTGTGTGATCTTTATGGCATTATAAAAGATGCAAAACTCTAGGAATAGGAAATTGATCAGTGGTTGTCAGGACTAGAAGGTAGGTCAGGAGGGAATAACTATAAAGAAACATGAGAAAATTGTGAAAATGATCTTAATTGAGGTATTCTTTTGTCAAAATTCATATTTCTACTCATTTGTAAAAGAACCACAAAATTGCACACTAGAAAGGACAAGTTTTGTTTATAAATTACACATAAAGGGAAATAAAGATAATTTCTTAATTTGGTGGAATTGTACTTTTTTCTAGTTTCTATCTATTGATTCAAGTTCTGCCCCCATAAGACATGTGTTTCATTTTCTACATGACAGTGTTCTGTGTACTAAATTTGAAACCAGCTCTTTAGTAACCTGGTTTAGTTGTTCTCAGGATGCCTAAGATTTTTTTTAGGAAGTCTACAAAGTTATTTTTATAATTATTCTCTCTTTATTTTCCCTTTTCACTTTGTTGACATTTAGACTGATGATAGAAAATAATTATGATAAAACTGTTGGCGTCTTAGCACAAATAAAGGCAGTCGGCCATCAATATATATGTCCTTTACTTACTTGCAGAGTTAAAAAAAAACTAGTTTAGAAACAGTGATAATTTTTAATTTTTAAAAATCTCAACCCGTGTACAAATCTTTTTATGTTTTATGTAGCAAAACAAAAGCACACATAAACACTGCTGCTGCATACATATATGCTTGTCTTTTTTTAAAAAAAAGCCCTTGTATGCTTTACTTTCTGTTGAAAAAAGCCTTGTATGCTTTATTTTCTGTTGAAAACTGAATTAGCCACCTTTTTTCATGGTACAATGTTTAGTTGAGGTAACAGCAGATGACAAACTATAATTATTCAGTCTTCAGTATATAGCAGACATTTTCTGGAAAATGAACTTACCACTTCAACGAAATATTGCCCATAGTAAAAGTCAAGCTTTCAAAGGAAAATGAGTTTTTGTATAAGTGGATTATAACACTGATCTAATTGACTTTAGTTCCTTCCTAGTAGTACTTAACAACTTCTAATGAGTTTGGAGATGACATTAACAAATTTGGTTTTTTTATATTATGTCATGAAATATCACATAGTATGTTGATATTTGGAAGATGTCCATGCCTCTGTGAGCCAGTATTTTCCATATGACTAGTGCATGGTGTTATTAGTCATGCATGGCTAAAAGTTCCATTTTAAGTGCCAAAGATAGGGCTGGGAATGTGGCTCAGTGGTAGAGTTCTTGCCTTACATGCGTAAGGCCCTGGGTTTGATCCCAAGCACTACAAAAATAAAATAAAATAAAATGAATTAAGATTTTTCAGTAAAAATTGGGAAATTGATATTTAGTGAATGCACACAGAAAAAGATTTTTAATGAACCCAAGTGTGAAAGTTATTAAAACTAACAGTACTGCTTTTTCTCCCTATCTCTATGACGATGAATTTTCTTTATATATTGCAATCAAAACAGCCTAGCTCAGCAGTTTCAGTTCAAGAACAGATATTATAATTCAGTTGTCTACTCTTAAGCAAGACATTAAAGAGATTTTCAAAATGTAAATTAATGTCACTCTTCTCAGTTGAGTTTTTAGTTTTTGAAAAGAGTTCTTTTTCATTAAAATGTTTATATTAATGTATAATTGCCTCATTTTAAATTAAGTAAATTTTTTCTTCTGTTTTAGGTTATTTTATGGTAAATATTTCTGGCTATAGTTCATATAAACAAAACTTTATCGAAGTCCCTTTAAGAAAATAAAAAGAGTCCTTGAAGCCAAAAAACAATAATTGTTCTCCCAAGTATTCTCTTTCCTGAATTACTTAATTTATTTCACATGAGTTCCAGGTAATTAATCATCTTGATTACCTTCCAGTTTCACAGAATCTCTTTATGTTACCATAATTTCTCATGGTACTACAGATGTGGTACTGGGTATGATGGGAATTATTGCCTCTATTCCTCTTAATAACGGTGGTTCTAATAAGATCACTTAAACTTTAGGCTCACATACTGCTTATATAGATTTTTTTGGAGAGCTAAAACCTTCAGATCCTTTTTTTTTTTTTTAATGTGTACTGTTATCAAGTCTTGTTTATTTTGCCCAATCTGGAACATATGCCATTTATCATTTTTAGCTGTTATTCTCAGATTCACTCAAAGGACATGTTACCAAGTGAAGCTTATTTTTTTGTTACTGCTTACATACAAAATTTAATAAATAGAATATAATAAAGAAATTTTCATAGTTTTTTACGTATATTAGTACCGATGTAAGTACAAAGAAAAAATTTTTTTCTGAGTTTCAACTGTATATTGACAATATCCATCCAATCTTTTCTTCATAGACAAAGATTGTAGAAGGGAAAAATCTGCCTAACATTTTTCTAGTGTAAAGAATCTATTCTTCATTGTGAAACTAATATACAATATTGGCATTGTTAGAGAATGGATCCTCAGAGAATAAAATTGAAATAATTCTGGATTACTATTAATAAAGAATTTTATGTCAGAATACACAGTAAATTTTTAATCAGTTTTAATGTTTTGTGTATGATCTGGCATCTAATGTTTTTCATTTACTGTTCTGACTTAAGAGTTTAAGTATTGAAAGAATAGATGACAACATCTTAATCCTGTAAACTTATGTTAAGAATCACAGTTTTTTTTTTAATCTTTTTAAGCATTGTACCATATTTTCAAATATGTGATACTTCCCACAGATAAGTAAAGTTTACAAATGATTTGTTTGCTTGGCCCTTAGTTTTTGTTGCAGAAGGGGCTGTGCCATGGAGGTTGGGTAAAGAATGTCTTTGCTTTTGTGCTTTATTAACTTTTTCTACTTTATATCTTCCCCACTGCAGTCTGCTTTCAGTACGTTTGTTGAACACTCATGTCCAGTGAACACAGTGTTGTCTTTCTGTACTCACTTCAGCTATATGAAACAGAAGTTAAATTTGCAGTGTCTTTAAAGATTTTGAGATGAACCCCCAAAGCATAAATTAGACATACATAATTGCTTTTGTTTCAGTCATTCTGCTACCCCACTTTCTTACATACTGGTTTGTTGTTTATCACAGTTTCCTTATGTCAGCTATTTACTACTGTAGTTAAAATATCAATACAAAAATAGAAAATATAGTTTGAATTTATTAATGAAAATAGTAAAATCACCTTTAATAATTGGTACATTAGTATATTTTGTAAAAATATGTTGACTCATCTTTTCTTCATTATTCATTTACTTAATAAATGCTCACTGAGCACTTTCATGTATCATACATTATGCTTCTATGTTTATAGCACTATAAATTGTCATTTATATGCTTTGTTTTTCTGTGTAAACACTCTTAACCCACAATGTGTGTTAACTTTTACAACAGTATTATGCTTATTTATGCATTTATCCTTGATTTAAATGCATGCAAAAAAAGAGACTTTTTAGTTAGCAATTTATAAATCTTAAATCTTTTGGGGGGTGTTGGGTAAAGGACAGCTATCAGTTTAAAGCTTCTTGGCAAATTGTACACTGCCATTAATGTAAAACCCTAACACTTTGCACATTTTTAATAGTTTATTATTATTTTTATTTAAAAATTAGGTGTTCATATAAAACAGTGTTCTGAACAATGCCAATTTGTTGTAGTTAAGTTTCTTCCAAATAGCCATAAAACAACAGTTAAAGCTTCATTACTTGCAATAAGTAATTACTGTTTGATTAATAAGTGCATCATACTCACAGCTCAGTTGATGAGACTTTTATGTTACTATTTTAGAAATCTGTACAAGCAGCAGGTTTGGTACAAATTTTTTGTCACTAGTAGTTTTAAAATTTTTTCATGCCTTATACTTGTTCTAAGGAATTTATAAAATCAAATGATTTTTGCAAGCCTTCAAAAATAAAAGTTTGCTAAGTATTCACTGTTTTTCCTCCTAGTATACTAATAATTTATAGACAAAAGCATTTTATGAATGTGCAGATTTAAATTAGAAATTAGGCATTAAAAGGTGACCAGTACAAAAAGAAAAAACTCAGTTAAAGGCTTACATTTAATTTTTTTAAAAAAGAGGTCAGTTTTCTTTTAGTGGGATTACTTTCTTTTGGTTTATGGAAGTGCTATCTCTGCTAGATTATAAGAAAGAGTAGTGTCTGCAGTTGGGGTTATGCAGTCTTCTAGCATCTCAAGTGTCTGTTTTGTCTGGACTTTACTCACGCAGTATTCTTGTGTAAAAATTTCAAGGCTTTAGTCTGGCGTACTGGGTCAAAGGATATGTCTCTTTGAAGGGTAGACAGCTTTTTTTTTTTATGTTTTATTCACTAAGTAGTATTTCATTTTACATCAAAGAATAGCAGCCTTTTGAGAACCTACCATGGCAGCAGTTTAACATGTGAGGTTTTTCTTTAAGACTTCCACTAAATGTGGGTATGTCTTCAAAATTTTCCATCTACATGAACACGTATTTATATTCTTCTACTTAAGTAAAACTATAAAGTAAGCTAAAATGAATAAATAAATGTTTGTTTACAAGATATTTTGTATTGTAAAACAGCTGTTTACAATGTAATTCCTTGTGTCAGTTTTTATGCTGGCCAAGCTATTGAGAAAAATTGGAACCATACTATTAATTAAAATTTTAAGCAATGACTATTCATTTTGGCAGATAAATTTTGTAGTGGAATACCCATTCTTTAAGTGTCCATTTTTAGTACTACCACATGTATGGGGGAAGGGAAGATTTTGAAAAATATCAAAGACTTACTAAAAAATGTTAAAACTTATTAAAGTTGAATAAAAGATTTTCTGTACTTTTTGCATAGGCTAATAAGTAAATGTGTACCAGTAATATTAATATGTAATATGTAATTGCTTACATGCTTAAGCTGTTAAATTGCATTTCATATTCCTACCCCAAAACATACTGCATATATCTAAACATATGAACTAATATTAAAATAGGTTTTATATTTACAGGTAAATTTTAAGTATAACTGTTGTATCATTTAAACTACAGATGTTTCTGCTTTTAATAATGGTATAAATTTTAATAGAAATAGCAGCGATGGTTGTTAAACAAGTTAGATTAATCATATGCAATTATTTTTAAATACAATTTTATACATAAGTACAGAGCTTTATTTTTGTTTTCCAGAATACATGCCCAATTAAAATAAGTTGTTTGTACATGTTATCAAGCTGTGTAAAAGTTCTAAAATGTTAGCAAGAAGTGAATGTTAAAAATAAGTTTGTATATACAGCAAACAGAAACCATTAAAACTTAAAATTTTTTCTAAACTTAGAATTATCTATCTTTAAGTTGTTCAAAGACCAAAAGATCTTTCCTCTACAGTGTTCGGCTATCTCTATTATCTGTGATTCTTCAGCAATTAAAGCAGATTTATTTTCTTCTTTGTTCCTACTTGGAATTCTTGAACCATGCTGGAGAATTGAACTGACTGGAACGTTTTATCTTGCAAAAGCTTTAAAGTCCTATGTACCAATTAGCAAAATACAGTAAAGGTTTAAACTGTTAATAGCCACAACATCTTTAATGCATAGTCCTGTAGTATGCTAGGGCTATACAACAGTTCTCCATTGTATGTCTCTTTTAAGGAAAGTAACTGTGTCAGTTCTTTTCTTGCTTTACTACCTGCTGTGTATGGAAACTGTGTGTAGTACTTGACACTTGCTTTCAAGAATTTAAAATTCTTGCATGTTATTATGTAAAATCCTTGGCTTTCAATAAAGTAGAATTGATAATTTTTGTTTGGATTTTATATGCAAGTTTTTGGTCAAGTACTACACAATTCATATGTGAAAATACATGATCAGTTTATTACTTTTTAGTGAATTTAATGTATATCCATTTTATATTATCTCCTTGCACATTTCTTGTCTATTTTCATTTAACTGAATTTAGTTATGAAATTTATATTAGAATATATAGATACCTGATGTTTTATTTTGCACTGTATTTAAGCATAAGTTCTGGGTGTTTTTTGTTATGTTTTGATCTTAATTCCTTGATAGTATTTTATTTTTAGAGTTACAACTTTTTTAGATGGTCAACTTGCCAAATAATTTCTAACCTCGAAAATTCATTCAAATGCACACCATTATCTTGTTAAAACGTCATGCCCATCATTTTACACTAAGTTCTCAATAGAGGTAGAAGCAAGAGAGAAAAGGTAGAAAAATAGAAATAGCATCTCATAGTGACAGTTTTTTTCCTATGTCATATATCTTAGTGAATAGAAGTAGAGTACTGGAAAGGAGAATGCAGACCTGGGTGTTGAGACCAGGAAAACTTTGATTTTGTTTCTGTGTTCAGGTTTTTTAAAATTTTACATGGCTTAGTCTCTGCTTTGATTTTACTCTTTAAAATAACTACCTGCAAGCTTGAAAGTGTGCATGTTTTAAGTTTGAAAAATTAGGGCAATGACATGGAAACTTTACTGTATACAATATACTATGCCTTCATAAAACTGGCTCTTTGTAAGGCATACTTTCCTATATATCTGTGAATAGGGCTTTTTGTTCAGTTGCTATTTCATGTTTGATCCTTCTAAAGCTTTCAGTGTGTTGCATGTTTAGGAGCATTTTTATTTTGGTGCTTCTCATAAAATAGACATAAAAGCAATTTTATTTTTCTCTAAACAACAAATAGAACACAGAGATATACCAAAATGTTTGCCTGAGATTCTAATTCAAATTAAAGAACTGAGATCTGATTAGTGTGTTGGTTTACATCTATTACGGTGGCTATTCTGTATATGTCTTTGTATTTAAAATCTGTCAATGAAAACTTTAAACTTAATTGAGTAGTTTGAGATTTGACATCCAAAGAATTAAAACCAGGTTCCTGGTTTAGTAAGTGTGCTAATATATTAAACATTCAAATATGACTGGTATGGTCTCTGTCTAAAGATTAAAACTCCTCTAGGGCTGGTATTTTTCAGCTAAGACAATCTCTAGTTGTGAAGATGCATCATCAAGAATTTTTTTATCATTTATCTCTTTTAAAATGTTGTTGTACTTTATCACTCATTCATTTCAGTATTTTGAGTACCTACTATATACCATATTTTAAACTTATAGAATACAATAAAGACTTAAGCATTTATATTAAGAGTTTAAAAATAAGTAGCATTTATTTCAGAAGTTAACGAATGTTATAGAAAAAGTAAAGCTACGTGATAGTAGCTAGGGGCTTATTGGGGTAAGTTTTATTTAAATAGAGGAATCAGTGACAGCCACTTTGAGTTGATGTGGTTTATGAATTAAGATCCAAATGATGGGAAAGAACAAGCTATGGGAAAACTCAAGGTAAGATCATTTCAGATAGAAGCAAAAGCTAATAACCAAAAGTGTAAATTAGCTGGTAGTAGTCAAAGAAGTGAGGCAAAACTATGACATTAGAAAGGAAGTAAATGATGTAATTAGATCAAAGATGTAGAAAGGAGTGGATCAGGTAAGAAGACTTCAGGTTCATGATAAGAAGTTTGAATTTTTATTTTGCTGCTTCTTTATTTTACCCCTTTATGGGGTTTTCAGTAGAAAAGTGATTTGTTCTGCTTTACTGATTAGAAAAACTGGAGAATTACTTAGCTGTTATGCTTGGTCATTTCAGAGTAACTCGAAGTGATTATTATTTTGTTGCCATTTAGATTTACTCGGGTGTTCTTTTTGATATTCATGAAATAATTATGGTTTTCCAAATCTTTTTGCATAATTATATAAGTGATTTAATTCTTTTTTTAAAAAAAAACTTTTTATCTTTGCACTTTATATACTATAATTTGGTAATTTTTCTATTAAAGGAGCTTCTGAATTTGAATTACATTTTAAGGGGAAAGAAATGCTAGCTGTTGAATCCAGAATTATGTTTATGTTAAGTATGTACTCTATCTCTGAGGTACACCCTCAGACCATGAAATTACTTTCTGATCAAGGTGGGGTCTGAAATAATAAATTTCCCTCTCCCAAATCCTTTCTCCTCTCACCCTCTCCCCACCCATCCCAAAAGGGAGAAAAGTTAATGAAAGTTTGTCATAATGGTGAAAGAGTCAAGAAAAGAGTTTTTTTGGTTGAGCTGCTCTCCACCAGGTAGATGCTGGGAGACCACAAATACTGTACATTTAAGCTCTGCATATTGCATCAGCCAGTTGTCTGTCTCTTGGAATTTGCCTCTGTACTACTTGTTTTGTTCTCTCCCTTTATCTTTGTAATTCTCTGTTCCTTTTTAGCTGACTGTATAAATGACAATTCTCTCCTTTTTGTTTTTGTGTTTTTCTCTCTGTCCTTTCCATCTGCTTTTGCTTTGATAGTTCCATGTTGTCATTCTTTTTTTTTCCACCCCCATTCTGTGTTTCCTCTTGCTTTTGCTTCCTCCTTTTTGCTCTTCTACATTTCTATTTCTCTTGTCCTTTTACTTCTTTCTTCCTCTCTAGCTTTCAAAATAACTGGGGAGCTACATCAGAATGAGAGGAAAGACAGAGTGGCCCTGCCCTTTTTTATTTCATTGTTGTATTTCCCCTAGTTAGAGGAATTTACTAATTGGAAAAAAAAATGTTATGATTTATACATTATTGTTTTATTTGTAATTTTCACCCTGATGGAAAAGCATAAGATAGTGGAAAGACCATGGAGTTATTTATAAACGGTCTTAGACCTTTAATCCCCTCTTAGCTATACAGCAGGCTAGTTGTTTCACCTCTTTAAGTATCCTCATCTTATAACATGAAAGTAATGTCTTTTTAGATTTATTTTGAAATTTAATTGAGAATATATTAACAGGAAAACATAATAGCTTATTTATGTTCATCACTTGTTAAAAATTCAGTGGCACAGCGCCTGCCTGGCAAGCGTGAGGTTGTGAGTTTGATTCCTGGTACCACCAAAAAAACAAAAACAAAACAAAACAAAAAGCAACCTTGTTTTCCTCCTTTACATCCCTAAATTTTCAGTTGTTAGTCTAGCAATAGAAGCAACATAAATTATAATTTTTATCCTTGGTCCTGAATTGAGAATACCATTCTTCTGAATCACATGTACTATTCAGATATTGATCTTAGGGGATATTGGAACAAAATGTTGGCCTTGGTTGTATTGAGCTTATACTACTCATGTGTATTCATTTATATTATGTATTTTTTATATAGTTGGATTTTTGTCATGTAACTTGTCTTTTCTAGAAGTTTGGCATTTTACTAAATCACATGACATTGCTACCTGTCATAAATAGTATTTTTTGGTTTGTTTTGTCTTTTGTACCTGGAATTGAACTCATGACCTCATAATTGTCAGGCAGGCACTGTGCCCCACTGAGCTATATCCCCAACCCCTATCATAGATAGTTTTTAACAAACAATTTTGTAATTTTTTTTGACTGGTAGACATGTTGGTATATAATAATCCTTCCACTGAGAAATTCATTTAGTGATTTATAATTTATTTTTAGTGGTGGAAATTTGAAACCATATTACTCCAGCGTTTCTGAAGACATTATTCATATTATTCATTATATTTGGTCACTAAACTCAATTACATTTTTTACTGGTTTTAATAGGAAATATATATTCATACATCATATAACAAAGGGAATATATTCTCAGAAATGTATCATTAGGCAGTTTCGTCATTATGGCATATCACTGTATGCTTACAAAAATGGAGTGTCATTCACTCACTCTCTTGGGACTCTTGATGCAATCAGTAAATGGGAGAAACACTAGATGTTTGATTTGAGGTTGTGGGCAGAATAATATGGAATACTGTTTTTATAGTACAATATTTTTTTAAGCAAGTACCAGGAGTACATTCTCAAATACAAAATATAGTAAATATATAAATCACTAACATAGTCACTTATTATCTAGTTTTGTATACTGTACATTAATTGTATGTGCTATCCTTTTACCCAATTGGCAGTATAGTAAGTTTACACCAGCATTAGCACAAACATGTGAGTAATGTGTTATTACGCTGTGATAGCTACAGTGTCACTAGGTGATAGGAATTTTTTAATTCCATTATAATCTTATTATGGGACCACTATCCCATACATAGTTTGTTGTTGATTAAAATGTTATTCAGTACATGACTGAAAAAAATCACATTGTATGACATAAAAATATACAATTTTCTTGCCAATTAAAGCCAACTACATTAAAAATATGTGCACATTGTAGAAACATTAATTTGGGAGTGATAAAATATAAAGAAAATTACAGTCACTGCTCTCTTTGTGAATTTTTATGTGAAGATTTAAACAACTAATGTCCAACATATGCACTACATATATCACTCAAGTTTTCCCTTTTATTTACATAATGTTATAAATCTTTCTGTCTTTAGAATTACTCAAAACAATTATAAATGATTATATAACTTCACATTTTATAGCTACATAATGTGTCAGCCAATGTGTAGTTAGTATACTTCAGGTTGCTTATGTTTTTTAATAGTTTTTTTATATGGTGATATAGTGAATACTTTATACAAAATTTTTTGTGCCATCTTTTAGGATCAATTCTTTGAAGTGTGAATACCAAATTGAATGTGCTAGCATTGGCATTTTAAATATTTGTTCACATCTAAAGGTAATTGATACAGAACATTTTCAGAGACATTTTAGCAGTTGATGCTGTGTTTATAAAAGCGTGATTCTTTGTGGCCTGTAGTTTTAATATACAGATCCATGATTCAGTTAAGTGTATGTTATTCAGTTTCTGATACGTGGGGTGTAAATTCTACCTAATAGATGTATCCCATATTTCTAAGCTTTAGGAAACAAAATAATGCATAAATGATGTTGCATTAAATTAGAAAGTACTTTGAAGCTTAGTACATCCCAAGGATCAACACTATGGATTTGGTTTTCATTGTACTATAAGTTTATAATATTCTATTTGGTAAGATTTCTATCAGAGATATGTAAAGTAGTCCAATGCATATTACCTTGTGCTACTTAAGTGTTAACTGTAGCTGCTGCTACTACACTACTGTGATTCTTACTGTTTTATAATGCATTGTAACAGTTTGTTGTAACTTGTTTGTGGTGTAAAGAATGTATCTGAGAAAAATTAATGAAATTTACGCCTTCATTTTACATGTTAATGTTCTTTGATCACTTCAGTAAATTAGCTGCTCTGTATTATTTCAAATTTGAAATTTCTTGATACTTTTTTATTGTCCAGAATATATCCCCCCAGTCCCCCAAGTAATGGGGATCAAACCCAAGGCTTTATACATACTAGGCATGCGCTTTACCACTGAGCCATAACTCATCGCAGGTCTATATCCTAATTAATATTTTATGTAATATATCTTTGGAAAGAACATGCATTCTTCACTTTTTGGATTTAGTTTTCTGCAAATTTCAGTGAAGTTTTAATTTGATAGTGTTCAAATTTTCTATATTCTTATGAATATTTTTACATTTTCTTTCAGTTTCAGAAAGAGAAGTGTCAGCTGTATTTTGTCTGTTGTTTTCATTAGTTGATTCACATTTTTGCTTCACTTATGTTGAAGCTCTAACATTGCATAAACATTGAAAATTCTATGTTCTTCATGAGTTATTCTGGTGCTTGCCTTGTTCTGAAGTCTACTTTGATACTAATATAGCTGTTCCAGTTTTCTTCCTAGTTTTACGTGGTACATTTTATTCCACTCTTTTAATTTAGTTCCAAGTTTATGTTTAAAATCGATCCTTTGTGAATATTTTTGGTTCTTGAATTTTTTGTACCGTATTTCCCTGAAAATAAGACCAGATCTTATGTCAATTTTTTGTTTCAAAAGGTGCCATAGGGCTTATTTTCAGAGGATGTCTTATTATTTCATGTACAACAATCTACATTTATTCATGCACAAAAATCTACATTTATTCAAATAGTCATGTCATCTTCTTCTGGAACATTGTCATAACTCTCCAAAACCCAGAATTCTAGCCTGAATTTCTTGCAACTTCATTTCCTGTAGAGCCATTGCACCCAGTCTCTTATATCTAGAATATAGTGCTCCTTAAAATTAGCACTTGTCTGTGTAACATGCTGGCAGTGGATTGGCAACACAGCTGTTAGTGATTTTATCTCATTAATTTATCACCCAAGTCACATCTTACTCAGGCCATGCTTCTCAAAATTGGCATGCTGATTTCTCTCCATTCTGTTTTCCATGTAGTCAGTGATTTCCATGCACAAATGGTCTTTAATGGTTCGTTTATTGCAGTATCAGGAGTCGAGATAAGCAGTCATTCCTGAAAGAATCATTATTTGATTTTTCCTTCTCAGTGCAGGGAAGTTCTCCATGTCTTCAGTACAGTGAGTGTTGGGTGAATCCAAGAGAAACAGACTTCTTTGGCCAACTTGCAAACAAGTGGCCTCATCAAATCAACCCACTTCTTTGTAACTGCTTGTATTATTTTCTGAATATAAATGCCTGAAGCATGTTCAGTTTTACTATTCTTGCCCTTAATGATCATTGGAGGTGGAGTTTTCTTTCCATCCTCACAAATTGCTAAAATATAGGTAATGTATGTATGTATGGATGTATATATATAATATATTTTAATTTTTTTTATTTAAAGAGAAAAGCATGTCAAGGGTAGAGATAATACAGAATTTCAAAAAAAAAAGATAAACAATAAGAAATCACTAGGTGATAAAGTACATATTGTCCTCTTAGAAATAGTTGTTCAAGTTACAAAATTAAAGCATACAAAGTAGATATTCAGACAGTGAGAGTATAAACAGCTACGCATGCATGAGTCTCTACATGTATTTCTATCCTTTCTGTATTAGAGGGAAAGACAAAACAAAACCAATTCCTATAAAAACATGAAGCCAAAAAGTCGTATAAAACCACAGTACAAGGTGATCTACAATGATTACTGTGTTGTTTGTTATTATCTTCAATAGAATTGTCTGTGTCATCAGGCATAATTGAATATAGCAGTATATAACAATATTAGTAAAAATAAAACATTGTAGACAGTATCAAACTTCAAAGGCAGGTAATAATCAAACCATAGTGGTCATCTTAAGTGCAGTTGCCTATACTCTCAGACTTGATACTATCAATCTTAACAGCTTTGAATAAAATCTATCAATACAAAACAGCGATCTAACAAACCAGATTCGATTATGATCAGTCAGGTAAAACAGTGTAGGTTTTACAGAGCTTTAGATTAAGTTAATAGGAAGTTAAGGATGATTACCATACTATATCCTGTCATTTTCGGAATTACTGTCTGTGCCCTCAAATCTAGTACAGGTAGAATGACTGGAACAGAATATAATACATGTAACCAGAGTTGTGTGAGTAATGTGGGTTTTAAATCCTGGTGCACTATTAACAATATAGTGTATCAAGGCCATCTATGTTAGAGATTCTAGTCATCTTTCTCTGCCTCATTTCTGCTATGCTATTTTTCTGCCTTTGTTTGTCTACTTTTCTCCTTCATTCTACTGCCTGCCCCACTTATTGAGGCCTTTCTGCCACTGTTCCTAAAATCCTGGTATTTTTTTCTCTCTCTCTAGAATGTCCTTCAGTATTCTCTGTAGGGTTGGATTGGTGGTCACAAACTCCCCCAGTTCCTCTTTGTCATGAAAACATCTTGTTTCTCCATTAATTTCTAGTGACAGTTTTGCAGAGTATATCAATCTGGGCTGGAGGTTATTTTCTTTCAGGGCTTGGAATACTTTGCTCCAAGCTCTTCTTGATCTGATGGTCTGTGTCAAGAAGTCAGCCACGATTCTGATGGGCTTACCTTTATAGGTAATCTATTTCTTTTCTCTGATGGCTTTTAATATTCTGTTTTTATATTGAATTTCTGGTATCTTGATTATTATATGTCTGGGTATATCTCTGTTTTGGTTCTAGGTGGCTGGAGTTCTATATGCTGCACATAACCAAATGTCATTTTCTTTTCCCATGCTTGGGAAGTTTTCCTTGTTTCCATGAATAGCCCTTGTAATTTGCCTGTTTTTATTCCTGCTTCTTCATTCACATTTCTTATTCTTAAATTGTAGATTCTCTTGTCATCTTCTAGCCTTTGTATTGTTACTGCCTGTTTTCTTGTTATTTTTAAGAAGCCTTTCCTTTCATGATCACACATTGCAAATTTATCTTCAAGTTTTGATAGTCTATCCTTAGTTCTTTTTAACGAGTTTTGCTAGCTTTCAATGGAGTTTTTAATTTCCTGGTAGTCTCTTTGAATCTGCTTCATGTATTCTATATTTTCTTTATATTCTTTATTGAATGTTTCTCTCCTTTTTTTGTGTTCTCCCTTCTTCCATCTGTATCATCCTGAGAGATGCTTCCTGAGAGCATTTCTTTTATTACTCTACTCATATCTTGCTTTACCTGATTTAATATTTCAGTTTTGAGCTCGTCTACAAGGTCCCAAAGATATCTCTTAATGTCCATTGAAGCCATGTCTGATGTTGCGTGTTTGCCGCCCTCAGTCTCCCTTGTTTTTCCCTCTCCTGGATCAGTGCTCTCAGGGTTCTGGGCTGGGAGCCTCCTCTTGCCTCTCTCTCCTGTCATAGTCCCGGCTTCCTACACACAGGTGTACAGTGCAGGTTTCAGTCCCCTTCCCTGTTGGCCATGGTTCCTCTGAAGCACACTGGCAAGGAACCTCCACCCTCTCCTGCCTGTCCCTCCCCACCGGGCCAGCCAAACTTCAGGGGCCTTCACCAGATTAGTGCATGCTAGGCTCAGGGAATCGATATGGGACGGCTCATTGGGTTCTGGCCAGGGGTGTGGCCCAGTCCAAGCAAATCCCATGAATCTGCTCTGGGGAGGGAGCAACCAACTGAAGTTGGTTCTCCCAACTGAAGTTGTTGCTCCCAGTTCTGGCTCCTCCTGCTCGATTCCAACATGTCGCCCATTTGGTCACGCCATTCCCATGGTGGGGGTGGTCACTGACCGTGGATTAATGAAGATCCCTTCACCGGCTCCACTGTCTGCTGGGCTTACCAACCCCCAACTTCAGCGCTGCTGTGGCTCCTGTGAGTGGTGGCACGAATGAGTTTGGGCGGCTCTGCCAGCCAGTGCGGATTTAAGCTGGCGCAATTCAGGCCAGCGCAAACTTGGCATATCGCAATGAAAATGCTGTGTCCCGTAATTTTTAGCTGTTCCAGTTGTAGTCCCGACGTGTTTGACGAGCTTTTTTACATTTTAATTTCTTCCTGTGTCAAGAGGATCCATCTCCCTCTGTCTGGGTCTCTCCAGGATGTTTTATTCTGCCACATGAGTTGTTTCTCCTGGGAGGCTTTGTATTTTGTTGCTCACTGATCGGCCATCTTCACTTGGTAATGTATATTTTTGTAACCAGGGGAGTGAATGTAAAAATGACATTGTCCTTCGCGATCCTTAACCTGTAACGCTGAAGTTTCATCCATAACAATCATGTTGGAATGCAAATTTATGATTAATAACTTCAGTATCTTCCAGTTTAAACAGGTTGTTGATGTTAAATACAGGTCAAATTGTAAAAGGGAGCCAACCAGCCAGTGTTGTTATGCTTTCAATTCTTCTGGGGATATTTCTAACTGTGGTGCTATTGCAAGGCAAATACTGGAATAACAGCCCTGCACACAACAAAAGCCTTTGTTCTCTTGTCAGTAATTCATTCATACTGGTGTCTTCCAGCTAAGGAAATAATGATTGCCAATCTGTTCCATACTTGTACTTCTTAGCATTTCCCTTATCCACCTGTTGACTGAGGTTACTGTACTCTGCTCACTATTGCTGGACCATTTGGAGATCCAGCTACTTTTTGCAGAAAGCTGTAAGGTTCTTACTTCAGGAGTCCTTCACAATTCCTGTCTTGTACTCAATAGAATAGTTCTTTCAAATTTTTGTACTCTTCTTGTCTGGAAGTCAAAATATTACTCCCTTTAAATCTACCATTAAATCATTTATTAACTGAAGACTTATAGGACAGGGCCGACAACAAAAATCATGGCAGTTAACGTGATGGTCCACACAAAAGCAATGAAAAATTGCAGACATCAAAATTCAGAAGACATTTGTTTCACACAAGTTTATTAAGTACATCTATTTCAGCAGACAACATATTATGAAATTCATTTTAGACACAACTATATCCATTGGTTATTGAATCAGGCATTATGTCTATATTCTGATTGTTCATTGGACAGTAGTTCTCTAGTTCATTTCTTTACGTAAGTGTTTATCTCTCATCCAAAGAGGTCCACTTGGGCATTAAAATGTATATTACATTATTACATTTTAAATATTACTGTCAATAATATTTATACTTAAATATTATTTTGTAATTTAATATGTCTGTCATGTGTTGCAATGAATGTGTTAAATGCATTCCTCTGGACTTTTTTTTTTTTTCGAGACAGGGTCTCATTGTGTAGCTCAGGCTTGCCTTAAACTCACTATATAGACAATGAACTCATAGAGATTCTCCTATGTCAGCCTCCCAAGTGCTGGGATTATAGCCTGGCCTGACTGACAATCCTCATAGGAGTTTACTTTAAGGATGAAGCTTGTATTATGAACATCCTAAAAAATCATGCTAGGGCCTATTTTCCGGTTAGGTCTTATTTTCTGGGAAATATGAATAGTTTGACATAATGTTTTAATGTTTAGTATTTAGAACTGGGGATATAGGTCAGTGGCAGATTGGCTGCCTGGTGAACACAAAGTTGTGAGTTCAATCCCCAATACCGATAGATAGATAGATAGATGGATGGATGGATGGATGGATGGATGGATGGATGGATGGATGGATGGATGGATGGATGGATAGATAGATAGATAGATAGATAGATAGATAGATAGATAGATAGAGATATTGGATGTAAGTTTATCATTTGATTGTTTTCTGTTTATTTCGCCTGATTTTCTTTTTTTTTTTTTTTTTTCCAGCAGTTGTTTTAGGGATTACAGTATGTGGCCTTAACTGTTTATAGTCCACTATTAAAACATGTCAAATTTTTTGTATGGTAAAACAATAAAACAGTACTTAAAACAAATACTTTTACATGTTAGAAATCTCACTTTTTCTTTAAATAGTCATCTTTTAAAGCATTTACAAAGTGAGAAGGTAAATCTTTTCTATTTACTCACAGGTTTGCCATTTCTGTTAGGTACTTAGAGATAGAAGTTTCTATCCTCTATCCCTTTTAACTTGAAGAACTTCATTTAATATTTCTTACAATGTAGGATTCTTGAGACAACACTTTTTGGTTCTACTTATCTGGAAATGCCTTTATTTTGCATCCACTATTAAAAGAAATGTGAGCTGGTGGCTTGAACAACCAGGAGTATGTTTTTTCATGTTCAAGATCAAAGTTAGAAGTTCAAGATCAAGGTTCCAGCATTCAACTTGGCTTGTGGAAGACTACCTTTTTGTTCACTCCTTACAAGACAGACAGAAAATGAAGAAGGGAGATTCTCTGATGTCTCTTCTTATAAGGGACTAATCACCTCCTGAGAACCTACCTTCATGATTTCATTCCAGAGACTCAGAACATTCCAGAGACTTTCTTTACCAGTACCACTATGCTTGGGGTTTAGGTTTCAATATAATTTTTAGGAGGATACAAACATTGAGTCCATAATATCTCTTTTTGTTGGATATAGAATTCTAGGTTGAAGGTTTTTATTTTAGTACTTTACAGACAGTATTCCATTTTTCCTTTTTTTTTTTTTTTTTTTTGGTACCGGGGTTCAAACTCATGACCTCACGTTTGCCATGCAGGCGCTTACGCAACTGAGCTGAACTCCCGGCCCCAGTTTTCCTTTTTTTTTAAAGAAAGAAAAAATAAGGACTAGTATCCATTTCCAGAATTTTTTCATCATCCCAAACAGAAACTATCCATTAAACAGTGAGTCTGCATTATCTTCTCCTCCTCCCAGACCTTGATAATCTTTCTTATACTTATCTCTATGAATTTACCTATTTGAGGTACTTCATATAAACAGAATCATACTATATCTGTCCTTTTGTAACTAGATTATTTCATTTAGCGTATTTTCAGGGTTTATAGATGTTATGGCATGTGTCAGGATTTTATTCCTTTTAAAAGCCATGCAATATTCATATATATATATATATATATACACACACACACACACACACACACAATTATGTCTATCCATTCATCTGCCAGTGGATATTTGGGTTGTTTCCACATTTCAGTAGTATAAATAATGCTACTGTGAACATATATGTGTACAAATATCTGAGTTCCTAACAGTTTGGGGGAGGGAAAGCAGATACTCTGAAGCAAAATTATTTAATCATGTGGTTATTCTATTCAATTCTTTGAGGCACTGTCATAAATATCTTTTACTGTGTCGGCACAACTACACAACAGTGTACCAAGTTGACAGTTTTTCAATACCTTGCCAATGTTTTTATTTTCCAATTTTCAATGATAGTCATCAGTTATGAAGTATCTTATTGTGGTTTTGATTTGCATATTCTTAATAACTGGTGTTAAACATCCTTTCATGTGCTTTTTTTGTGTACCTTTTTTTTTTTTGAGAAATGTCTATTCAAGTCCTTTACCCATTTAATCAGGTTGTTTTTTGTTGAATTTTAAGAAGATTTTTAAAAATTAAAATGTTACAGATATAAAATTTCTACCAGATAGATGCCTTTTAGTACACAAAGTTTAATTTTGATTGTCTAACTTATTTGTATTTTTCTGTTTGTGTATGCTTTTGTTTTCATACCTAAAAAATTCTTTTCAAATTCAGTGTCAAGAATATTTTCTGTATGTTTTCTTCTAAAAGTTTATGGGTTCAGCTCTTACATTTAGGTGTTGATGCATTTTGAATTTCAATTATTAGATAATGGTGTAAGCTACATACACAGCTTTATCCTTTAGCATTTGGATATTCAGTTTTCTTACATTGTTTTTGGTGCTTTTGCCATTAAATGGTATTGGAATTCTTTTTTATCAGTTGTTTGTTTCTGATGAATTTGTATATATAAGCTAATCCAGTGCTGTATGTTTGTAAAGTCAGATTAAAACACAGACCAATGCAGGGAATCTAGATTCCTTACTTTTGGGGGGTAGTGTTGGGGTGAGTACTGGGAATCAAACTCAGGTCCTTGCACTTGCCAGGCAGGTACTGTGCTGCTGAGCTATGCTCCTGCCCCTTGGCGTTCTTTTTTAAAAAACAATTATCTACATGTAAAGGTTTATTTGTGAGTAGTTTATTCCATTAGTGTAAATGTCTGTCTTACGCCAATACCACACTGTTTTAATTTCTGTAGCTCTGTAGTAAGTTTTAAAATCAAGACAAGTCCTTCAACTTTGTTGATCTTTATCAACATGTTTTGAAGTTAAACTTCTGTCTGAATTTTAGGATGAATTTCTCTATTTCTGTGAAAAGTGTTACTGGGATTTTGGTAAGGATTGCATTGAATTTGTAGATAATTTTGAATAGGATTCTTATTTTCACAATATTGAGACTTCTTATAAATGAACATGGGATATCTCTCCTTTTTTAAATGTCTTTAACTTCTTTCAACAATGTTTACTGCTTTCATTGTATAAATATTTCCCCTCAATTAAAATTATTCTCATTTTATTCATCTTAATGCTACTCTGATGGAGTTATTTATGTAATTTCCTTTTTGGATTGTTCAGTATTACCATATGTGAGATAACTCATTTCTGAGTGTTCATTTTGTATCCTGTAGTTTACTAAATTTGTTTCCTAGCTCAGACAGGTTTCTGGTTTTTGTTTTGTCTTGTTTTTTAATCTGTTGTTAATGCTTTATGGAATGTTTTAGTGTTTTCCACATATTAGATCATGCTGTCTGGTAACAGAAATAATTATATTTCTCTAATTTAGAGACTTGCTTTTTTCTTGTCTAACTTACCCAGCTCGACTTCCACTTCTACAAAGAGCAGAAGCAACAAAAATGGAAGCACTTGCTTTGTTCTTCAGCTTAGAGGGAAAATTTTCAGTCTTTTTTTGTTTGTTTGTTTTCTTTCATCATTACTCTCATGTATGCAATTTGTATTTACAAAGACTATTTTTAAGGGGTTTTTTTTTTAGAAATTACATTATAGCTGTTTCAATCATACTTTTATACTGTGTTTACCTTTGGTTTTCCTTACATTTATCTTACTTGGCATTAAGATTTTTGGATTTTAGAGCTGGGGTATATAGGTCAGTGATAGAGTGCATGCTAATATAGGAGAGACCCTTGGTTCAATCCCCCTTAGATATTTTTGGATGATATTTTTCATCAAATATGAAAAATTTTTGCAGCTAATTTCAGCTTCTGTATTGCTTGGGTTATTACGTGTGGCACTTAAAAGGTTATATTTTCCCATCTGTGTGTTTGTTCTAATTTTTTGGTGCATGATATGGGATGATTTGTTTTTGTGAGTCTAGACTTTGTTGTTTTCATTTATAAAGCATTAGTTTTGATCAGCAGCCAAATACTGACTAAGTTGACCCTTTCAGTAATTGATATTAAGCATTTTATAGGTAAGTTTATATTTGCCATAATTCTTAGATTTTACTTTTCCTGTATCTCAATTGAAGGTCTGGCATATTCAGCAATGTGTCTGTACCCTGGCTTGTGAGAATTTCACATTACCCATCCTACTTCAGTTTCTCCTTGCTCAAACACCATTCAGATTTTTCAAACTCCTTCTTTAACTGCTCTTCAAAACATTGTCTTACAAATGTCTGTTTTCTTAGTACACCTGATTTCTAGTGCCCCTACCCTTCATGCTCAGATCTGCTGCTGTTTTGCTTGCACATCACCTCTCTGTACTGTACTGTGAAATGTGACTCCAAACAAAAGCAGACAATTATAGGGCTACATCTTGAGTTTTTCTTCTTCTAAAGATCATACTGTGCTGTTATCCAATAATCTAATATTTGAAAATAGTTCCTTAAAATAATTTTCTAAGTTGTATATGGTAGGAGCAATAGTTTGATTTCCTGTTACTCCATTTTGAATGGAAGAATTCCATGTATTACATTGTGACAGTTCTTTTCAGTAATGCTTTATTAATGAATCTTTACTTTTTCCCTCCTAGTACAAGGGTTAAAACCCAGGGTCTTTAAACTGAGCTACCTCTCTAGCCCCATTTTTATACTTTATTTTGAGGGTCCCTAGGCTGGGAATTTTCCTTCCTCAGCTTCCCAGAGTACTGGATTACAGGTATGCTCCATTAGAATGTTTGCTTTTTAAACTAACCTTTGACAGTTTATTCAGATAATGAAGCTCTCAATTCTATGAAATGTATTACATACATAGTTTAAGTTTGGTGGTATACTGAAAAAAAGAAAAAAACTTAAGTGCTCAGTAATTTGTCACCATGCCCAGCTTTACTACCTCTTACCTTAGTTTTCAAAGAAGATGGAATGTTGTTTTTCTACATCTTGACTGCAACTTCCCATTACTTGTTCATCCTCTCATTATAGAAATTTCCAATACTTAATTTTCTCGAAACAGAAGTGATGTCTGTAATGTTGAGCATTGTGTCCAGTGTCTAATACATAGGTACCAAAAATATAGTGAATAAATGAGTCTTTTTGTTGGTCAAGGTATACACTTCACTTAACATTATTTAGTGTTCATTTTACACAGTAAACTGATTTTATACAAGATGAAACAAGTCAAGGCTACATACTCACTAAAAGTTGAAAGTTGGGATTCCAACCCGTTTTGACAAAGCCTTTTAGCCATTGCTCTATTCTGTCCTGCTTAGAAGAATTCAGGAGTAACAAAAATATTTAACTTTGAAAAACATGTCTCTAGTTCTTATTTTTTTTCTCTTTATCAGTAGCAGCATTTGCATGATCTGTCCTATACATGTCCTTATTAGGCCTTTAATGAGTTTCTTGTTTTAAGTATCAGTGGGTTGAGAAGTAGTTTTTATTACAGATCAAAATTTACTCCTTTTAACATCTTTTGTTGTTGAAGTAGAATATAAACAGTAAAAGTTAGATCAGTTTTAGCTGGAAAATAGATTTAAACGTGATTAGTAACTAATAATCTACAACAGAACAACTTTAAGGACTATTTTGTTATAATGTTTCAATATGTACTCCATTAAAATTTCTCAGCATTGATGCGTATTAATGCAATTGAGTTATTACCAAAAAGACTCGCAAAAAGTTTTGGCTTTTCTGGTTGTACTGAGATGTAGCAAAAATACATCCAAAATTGCAAAAACCTTTTATTTCTCTTTATGACAAGTATAAACTGTTAAGGTTAAGGGAGTGGGGTAACCGGAAGTAATTACTGAGGCCAGTGGCATTTTTGTGGTTTAATAAAGGCAGAAGCTAATTATTCAGTTTTTATTTAAGTGAAATAGTGCCAAAAAAGGAGGTTCCTACAGAGCAGCTGCACTCCTTCAGTGTTACCCTAATTTACCAAAGACACAACTGTCACAAACAAAACTTTTAAACTTGATATATAGCCACAAAAGTAAGGAGGCTTTTGTTTGGAGTGCATGCAGAAGAACCCCTTTATACAAATCAACCGGCAGATGACGGACAATGATGAAAATTTGATTCTTTGAAGTCATAATAGTCATTGAAATGTGTGAAATTCTGGTATTGAAAAGAGAGCAACCGGCAAGACTCTAAATCCTGGGTGGTTGCAAGAAGCTTGCTGGGAGGTTTTTCTGCATTTTGACACCAACTTCCCATTGCTTTTTCCCTGCTTCCTTTGTTTAAAAAAAAATTTGAATTCACACAATAAATCGAGACAGTTGATAACCGAATAATGCAGTTTTTATATGGAAAACTAATATTTTATAATGGAAATTGATATTTGAAAGAATAATGTTCATATGCATATGCTGGTGTTTACCTTCTTAATGATTTTTAAAATTCTTCCTCTAGTGACTGAAAATGGAAGATCAACTATCAGTTCTTCAGAAATTTCAAATGTGAGATTGAGATTGTGATATGTATGTTTGCAGTAGCAAATTTTGATTAGAATGTCTAAACTGAGCTATAACTAACTTGTTACTATTTCATAAAGTAGTATATTGTACATAAAATTATATTTTTGAAACTTTATTTTCTTAAGATAAAGACTTTGCATTTTTAAAATTTTGTTGGTTCATTTTAGATATACATAATGATCACATTATGTACATAATATATCTTGCTTTTTTATTTGTACCTGTACATAATATATCTTGCTTTTTTTCCCATTCCCCTCCCCTCCCTTCAACCCATTCCCTCCTCCTTATCTACAAAAGTTTTGTTTCCAGTCTTCTATTTTCTTTGTCCTTTCCTTTTCCTCTTCCCCCTCTCTTGCTCCCCTTCTCACTAGAACATTTTCTTACCATTTCCCATTATTTGTTAGACGTTTTGGTCCTGATTAACACTTTTGGTTTCTCATAGTAGGGACATAATGCAATATATCATGACATTCTCTAATTACAGAAACACAGATTTCATGCTTGATCCAACTGTAAAAATTGAAAGTTTTAAATTTTGTAAATCTATGTGTATTATAATAGGGTACCATCTTTTAAGAATTTACACATAATTATTGACTGGTCTAGTGCCAACTGGCTTGAAGGCTTCTCGTACCTTATATGGTTTAACTTTTTTGTCATCAAAAAATTTATGAATATTTATAAACCATTTATCTATTTACTTATTAAATGAGAGTTCCATAAAAAGCAATATTGACATTTTTGACATTTTTTTAAAGAGAAAAAGACAGAAAAAAGCAAGAAGCAAACAAAATAAAACATATTTCTCTTATAAATGAGTTTTTAGAAGAATTGTAAGTGATCCATATTATAATACAGAATTAGAAATCTATATAGATATCACTAAACCTGTGTAGTTTAAATAATTAGCAGATGTTTTATTTATTTACTTATTGTTTGTGAAAGTGGAGTCACAGGTAACTCAGTGAGAACTTGGAAAGCAAACCACCAAAGATATGAAATCAACATAGTGCCTCATAATTCTTTTCAAGTGTTACATTGCTTTAATAGAATCTTGGAGTTAAGAGCTTTAGCCCATTGAAATGTCTCTTGGAAAACAGGTTCTTCTATCACTTGCTGAAGCTGTGAATGAAATGATAACAATAGAGCGTCGTGGTGCAGTTTAAAAGTGTGGGAAATTAGTTTGTCTAGACTGAGAGTACGTCTACAAGGACTAGGAATTTTAGAGCCTCTGTGCCCTTTAGGTGTCAAGTGTGTGAGAGATGCCAACCCTTTTTATTCTCCATCTTTGGCAGCAGCTCAGCAGGGCTATAGTACCTTCCACTTCTGGAGGCAAAAGCAGAGATTCTGTCAGCATAGTTTAGGCTTCAAAAATCAGAAAGTCAGCTTTAAATTGAGAGAAGATATCAAGAAATAATTGCCATAATTTGAGAAAACATGAAAGATGGATAGTTCAAAATGTGAAGAGTTGGGCTGGTTTTTAGCTCAGTGGCTTAAGTGCCTGCCTTGCAAGCGCAAGGTCATGAGTTTGATCCCCGGTACCAAAAAAAAAAAAAAAAAATGTGAAGAGTTGATTTTCAACATTTAATAGCCACTTTTCAAAGAAAGATTTCCCATCCTTAAATTCATTTTGTCCTTTTTTACTTAATCTGTAATAAAAATCTATAATCTCATTTCCCTGAGGTTAACTAGTACTAAGAATTTAATGTTTGCTTTTTCATAGTTATTTATTATTTTTTGAATAAAAATTCCTTAATTTTTTATTCCTGATATAACTACCATAATTTACAAGGCAATATATATGATGTAATGAAAATAAAAAGACAAAGCTACAATAAATAAAAGACCTCAGGAATTTACATCTAATTGATAATACATTGCATTAATCAGTTTTTTGTGAACTGTGCCTATGACAGTCCTAAACCAGAAATGATTCCTGTTTAAGCTGCAGTAACTTTTCTGACTATGGATCGTTGTTCTGTGGGAAATTTTTATAGTTCCTTCTAATGCATTTGGGACAACTGACTCCAAGTAAACTATAGCTTTCCTGACAGCTCTTCACTCTTTCCTTTTAAGAACTATAGCCTTTAGCTGTTGTTTTTTATTTTTTATTTTATTTTATTATTTATTTATTTTGGTACCAGGGATCAAACTCATGACCTTGTGCTTGCCAGGCAGGCACTAAATTCCCAGCGCTAGCTGTTGTTTTTTAAAACATTCTACTACCATATCTACCATTTCTTCCACCAGATCTGTAACTACCACCATAGGGACTGCCAGACTTTCTTCCACTAAATGGATCTTTCCCCTTCAGAGATCTGTAATTTGATTGCTATTGACCATTACCATTTTCAGAATCATTATAGGTCCCACCACCACCATAATTACTACCACCAAAATTTACTCCTTCACCATCATATCCTCCTCCACCATATCTACCACCTTGGTTACAATATTCTAGTCTACTACCACCATAGCCTCCTCTACTACTGTAACCAGGATAAGCATCGTAATATCCACCATCACTTCCTCCATAACTACCTCTGCTGCCAACTCCTCCATCACTGTAGCCTTTTCTTCCACCAAAGTTCTCATCACATCAAAAATTCCTTCCACCATTCCAAAGTTTCCTCCATGACCTCTTTGTGACCCAGTGGACTGCATCTCTTAAAAAAGGAGCTTTTTCACTTCATGGTTATGCCCATTAATAGTGGAATGTTTTTGAACAACAATTTTATCAACTGTATTGTGATCAATCTTGCCATATTTTCAAAGTCTCAAATTACATTCTGCTTCAATGCCACCAACAAAATTTTTTTTCACTATTAGATGGGAACCAGAATCCTCTCTAAAAACAGTTCTCTGTAGTTATACTACAGCCCATCAGTTTGTGTGTTGGAGTACACATTGCTGCATCCATCTCTTCAACACAAGAGTAAGTCAAAACCAAGCCTCTGGAGCATTTTGTTTGAAAATCTCTCATTACCACACAATCTGAGTGTGCTCCATTTCTCAGAGTATTCTCTTAAACTATCATCTGTAGTTTCAAAGTTCAGCCTACCAATAAACAGCTTTCTCACCTGTTCTGGTTCCTTTGGATCATGGCCCTCCACCCCTGCAGTTGGGCTTAGAACGATTGGCTCAGAGGTTTTACCTCCATTTTAAGTTCAGACTTGCCTGATTCAACTCAAGTTCAGTATCTCATATAGTTAATTTAAGGAAGCCAAGTAATGTATAAGTTCAGTTGTTAGGAATTTAGCTTAGAATGGAGGACTTGTGAATTTCAGAAGATGCCCAACCCCATGATTCTATAATTTTTTTTGTTTGTTTTTTTTGATACCAGGGATTGAACTTCATGACCTAGTGCCTGCCAAGCAGGCACTTAATGCCACTGAGCTAAATTAAATCCCCAGTCCCAATTCTATAATGTTTATAGTATTTGGTTATACCTTGCTTCAAGTAAAGCTGAGGAAATAACATATTAATTTAGCAGTATATAATACTAAAATAATATGGTAGATTGCAAATATATTCAAATAGTCCAAATATTATAGTTCTACCACTGTGTTATACTCCTCTTTAAATGCTGTGTTAACAAGGACATGATTTTTCTTAGTGTGACTTTACTTTGGAAAAAAATATTTTGCCTTTTACTAACTGAGGATTTAAGCTCTTTGAAGTACTTTATTGTTTTACATTTTGACTGCCCTGTTTTCCTAAAATTTCATCGGAAGCAGCAAAATTCTGTGCATTCCCCAGTTGAGTGTTATTGGATAAAAAGAGATACAAAACTCACCGTTATTTTCATTTCAGATTTTGTAAAACTTACACAAAATTTCTGTCTTTGCAGGTAGATTTGCTGTATTCTTTCAGTAGATTTTGCCAAAGGAGGATAAGATGCTAATTACTTACTTTAATTTTATAGAAAGGCTTGGTCCTCTCTCTGAAGGCAACACCATTTAATAAGCGATAAAATTTACATTACAAAAACCACTGGTAATAGTTTTTTTCTTTGAAATGTATTTATTTTTATGTACACTTATTTATAATCATCTTATGCCTTTTCTCATCTGCTCAAGAATAAGGAACTATTGACTACTGGTTCTATCAGTAGTCTGTTCAGAAATTATAGTGTTGGGCTGTGGATGTAATTTAGTGGTAGAGCACTTAGCAGGTATGTATAATTCATTGGGATTGTTCTCTAGCACAGAAAAGAAGGAGAGGGAAAATCACCAAAGTTTTGTTGTATAAAAGAGGCTGCAAAAATGTTTATGACCCCTTTTCCATTGTTTCCTAATATAATCTTTCAAATATACCACTTATAGATATTGATATAACAGTATCTGTTAATGCAGCATTTAAAGTAAAATATCAGAGAAGTAGTGAAATAAACCAGAAACTTTAATTCATGAACAAACCTGGATAGAATTGCATGAATATAAGGAATGACAGAAACATGTTCACAGGTGTGTGGGCTATTGGAACATCTTTATTTGCTTGTTTTTCTTTAGGATATCACTACATTAACTGGTGTTCCAGAAGAGCATATCAAAACTAGAAAAGTTAAGATCTTTGTTCCTGCTCGCAATAACATGCAGTCTGGAGTGAACAACACGAAGAAATGGAAAATGGAGTTTGATACCAGGGAAAGATGGGAAAATCCTTTGATGGGTTGGGCATCAACGTGAGTACTTCAGTTTAACATGAATATTGTTTTCATCTTTCTTTTTCCAGGTAGATCTTTCTTCAAAGTATACTGCTTTTCAAACTCCTGCATACAAGTGCTTATGAAAATACTTTTTGATGCTGTTAGGGATCGCTATCACCAAAGATACATAGATCTCCATATGTATTTTATATACATATTCATATGACTGGCGTTGATCACAATAAACTATAGAAATGCTATTCTGAGTACTATTTATTGGGAAAAATGAATATTATAAGCTTTATTAGTGTAATATTCAACCTGTAAATATTCATCAAAGATACTGTGGTACTAATAACTTAATGACACTTTTTACATTAATGTAAAATTTCTTCATAATATCTGTTTTGTTTGTAGGAGGACAGGAACTGAATTTGGAAATTAGCTAATTTGAAAGAAGCCTTTAAGTTTCTTAAACCTTGTGATAACTGTATGGTGCATTGAAATAAATTCTTAAGGAACATCTTTTCTCAAATCAGTATACTCGCAAGAATTTTTCTTAAAATATCTGCCATATTGCAATTTAAATAAAAATTATTAGGTAAATGATGTAGACACATGGTTTTTAGGTGCTTTGATATCCTTTAGGTTTCTTGCAGAGTATGGAGTTCTTTTGTAAGTCACATGCTTTTAGAGACTAAAGAAAATTAAAAGGAAAAACTTTGTCCACACCCAGTGATTGAAATGTTATGATCATTCTGAGTCACATGAGATTTTGATGTATTAATTTATATTTATGATTCATTCTAATAATGCATTTCCAGTAAAATTCAGTAATAAATGAATAGTTGTACCTTAGGGTAGGAAAATAATATTTTCCTCATATCTAACACAAAGTTTGTAGCTGAGATACGTATAACAGGATATACTAACAAGAGAAGAGCATACAAAATCATTTAAGGTTGGGCTGAGGATTTAGCTCAGTGGCATAAGCTCCTGCCTGGCAAGCACGAGGTCGTGAGTTCGATCTCTGGTACGGCCAAAAAAAAAAAAAAAATCGGTTAAGTTCGACATGACACAGGAGCCTTCAAACAAAAACCCAGAGTAACAGGGAAAGTTTGTATTTTTATGCTTAGCTGTGATGAAGATTAGACAACTATGTAGAAGTATGATTGGACAAAAGAGTATAATCTGATGGTAGTAAACTGGAGAAACTTAGCAAGGCCTATTTGTTTAGATTCTTGTTTGTGTCCCAGTATCTTCAGAGATAAAACATTTTCTTCTGGACATAAGGTAGGCCTGTCTGGGACAAGGATCTTATAAACTATTTCAAAAGTTCAGAGACTTATAGGTTATGACAGGGGAAAAGAACAGGCCAGAGAGTTTCCTTCTCCTGCTATTTTCACAACTACCAAGGTGCCATAATTTGAGTAGCATGTCCTGAACCCTATCAGTAAGTTGTTTAAATGAATTTCATATTGCTGTGCTTAGCCAAATAGTCACATAGTTTTTGCTTCTAGAAACAGCATGATTAAATTATGAAATACTGATTTTTTTTAATACTCTACTACTTTAAGAGCAAAACTAAACATTTATACTATTGTGCAGGAATATAGAAATGCCAATTTTGTTACATTTATATTGAAATATCAATAGAGATAAACTCAATTTTTGGAAGCTGAAATTATTTTTAAACTATAATTTTCTCAAAGTAATAACTATCTTTGAAATTATAGAATTTCTCTACAGTTGATTTGTCTAAAGCACTGAGTTGAATAGTATTTAAGAATTTTTTGACTTGATATTATACAACATGAAAAATCTAATAAGAATTTAATTATTTGATATTTCATTACCTTGATTGCACAACTATTTGTCATATGCACTGATAGGTGGTATATAATGAAGGTTGTAATTTACTTTTTCATCTTTAGTATTCTCTGTAATAGGTTCTACAGGAGACTGAACTCAGTGATGGCAAATCTTTTAGAGCTTTCTGTGAAACCATCAGCCAGCTGTGGCAGGCATGCTGTATGCAGGCCACCACTTACTGGGCCTTGTGCCTGTTGGCTAGGCCAGAGCTCAATCAGTGAGCTGCTTCCCCAGCCCTTCTTTAGCATTTCAATAACACAGAAAAATAGTATGTAGTGATCCTGCTTGACCATATTAAATTCTGACTTCTGTTTGTGACATTTTAAAGCTTTTTCACAAAAAGCTGGAATTGGAAGCTGAAATTTTGTATTATCTAAAGTTTATCATTTAAGAAATCTCTGTCTCAGATACTGTATATAAATAGCTTGATCATAGCTTTCAATTTGCTTACATTTCATTTTATCATTATATGTCTAATATATATGTAGAATAGGTAGAAAATTTAAAAACCTGGCATTTAGGTTTGTATATATTTGTAATCTTTCTTATTAATGACAAATACTTTAATGGAAAAATTAGAATGTTAATATTTTAATATGGTTTTTTGCTATTGGTCAAAGACATGATTCTTGGAGGCAGGCATTTATGCCGCTGAGCTAAATCTCCAGCCCCAGATACAGGTTTCCTAATGTAGGGAATCTAAGACTTAAGTATATTCATTTCTTCTGATACCATAGTTTACATTGGGCTAAAATCTATACAGATAGAATGGCATGGAGGGTTTAATAGACACTGAACACTGATGATAAAGAAGTACAGCAGGGAGAAATATGTAGTATTAGAAACATGACAAAATACAACACTCAGACATAATTTTGGAGTTTTTTCCCCACAGATTTACTATTAAAATACAGGTAGAAAAGGACACATTTCCTTGAGCAGTAAAGGCGGTGCTAGTAGTGTAATGAAAAAGTAATTTTACAAAGTTATTGGGCTAATTTTGTGACAGAAGTTAGAAGTACAGTGTTTTCCTGTATGTTTTTCAGTGGGGGCAGAGAGATTATTGTGAAAGTGGTCTTAATGACTAATGAACAGATTTTTTTTAAAAATCACAATGAATAAATTTCATTGTTACCTATTGACACTTTATATATTTTTTTTAATTTTGAAAGGCCATATTTGTTCACGTAAGATTTTAAAATAAGTGTGTTTCATCTTTGTTTTTAGATTTTTTAAATTCATATTTTTCAATACTGTATTTACATTGCTTTTTTCATCCAAAGTGGATGTTTTCTTATGCTGTTTTGATAACCTGAATTATTAAATGATAGAACTCAAAGGTAAAAAATTTAAACATGAAAAATATCATAAGATGCAAAAATCATCCCTTGAATTTGACCCAAGGTTTTTATTGTTTAAGTCATCTTGATCTGGTAGGTTGGTATAGGTGATTCATCCTCATTTAATAGTGTAACTGTTAGCCAGTTACTAATCTCATATATTTCTACTTGGTAATCATTTATTTCTATAAGCATGACTTCAATTTTTGTGGTTTTTGTTTGTTTGTTTTGTGCCAGGAATCAACCTCAGGACCTTGCACTTGCCAGGCTGGTGCTGTGCCACTGAGCTGTTTCCCTGGCCCAGGAATTCAATTCTGATAAAATTCTATATATAAGCTTTGTCTTTCTTCAGTTATATACATGTAAATTGACCATTGAAATGGAAATGGTTGTTGGGCTCAAAACTCTGTTGATTTCATCATCAATATATATGATTTATGTATTTGATTTTAAAAATAATTGTTCATTAGAGAATTGTGAAGCTGTTATTCAGCTTCTAGAAATAAGGATTTGTTTCATGGACACAGAAGGTCATCTAATTTAAGCAGTGGTGTTACTAATTTAAATATTACTCTTATTGCCTACTTATTCATATGGTATACTTGATCCTCAAGCCATAAGAAGGCCCCAAAGTGGCTATAATATTTAGTCTTATCCTTTGGCTTGTAGTTGCAAATGCCATCTTTCTCCCTTGCTGTGCTTCACCTCAGTGCAAAGGCACTTTTAAAATTTTTGTTTAATCACATGGTTCAATTTTTAAATCCTTCACTAAAAAAGGCTTCTACCTGCTTTTCTTTGTATTGACTGTTAAAACAGGTAAATGAATGTGTTCCTGTGTGTGTAAATAATACAGATACATGCAGAGTAAGCCATGAAAATTACCAGTTTCTCCTCTCTATTCCCTCTAAACCTCTTTCTTGCCTGCCTCTGTGGATATGAATCCTGTCAACAGTGCATTTATGTGCATATATGTGACTTCATGTGTCTTTTGGTAAAATCTGATGATTTTCTTAAAGTAAGTTTTTCACATACCTTATTAAAATTAATTCTAGGTATTTTTAGTTTTTATTTCTATTTTGGATGAGATTTCTTTTCACACATTTTCAAGTTAGTACACTTGATTTTTAGTTTTGTGTATAGCCACCCTCTGTACTGTCATTAGTATTTATGGCTTTCCAGGAAATTTGTTTTATCTCATTAGTTGTTTGATCTAAAACTTCTGGCAGTTTTTCTTCTTAAACTTATACTTAATTTCTTTTTCTTGCCTTATTACTTTGACCAGAATTGGCAGTTTTGATTATTACAAATGATTATATCTAACATCATTTTTGCCTATTTCTTGCTTTACTAAGTATTTTTTACTAATAGGAAAAAAAATTTTTTCTACTTTTGACTTAACAGTTTTTAAAAAATCAAAGCCAGCCTTGATGGCACATAACAGTAATCTCAACATTCTGAGAACCTGAGGCAAGAGGATTGCAAGTTCAAGCCCAGACTGGGCAATTTACTGAGACTCTGTTTCAAAATCAAACACATTTTTTTTTTTTTTTTTTTTAGGACTGGGTATATAGTTCAGTGCAAAAAGCCCTGGGTAAAGTTTCCAGTATCACCAAAGAACGAAACAGAATAGGTTAGTTGGGCACAATAGTATGTACCTATATTCCAAGATATTAGGGAGGCTCAGGAGAGAGACACTTGAGGCTAGTCTGAGCAATATAATGAGACTGTTC
This sequence comes from Hydrochoerus hydrochaeris, assembly GCA_004027455.1. NCBI lineage: Eukaryota > Metazoa > Chordata > Mammalia > Rodentia > Hydrochaeridae > Hydrochoerus > Hydrochoerus hydrochaeris. Next base: position 54,824 of record PVLA01010630.1, read on the forward strand.
TAAAAAGGAAAAAAGAAAAAAAATTAGGAATGGATATTAAATTTTATTAAATGTTTTCCTTATGTCTATGATAGGGTAAGCATCTGGAATAATGGTGGTTTACTGATGATACAGGTTGTTATTATTAACCCATTTCCATCTCCTTGAACTGCAGTGGTTCAGAGCCACCTGGAAATAAGACATAAGAATTATGGCCCTATCATGAACATGTTATATTATTTTTTTTTTCATAAATAACAGCACAATAAAGTCTGTATTACTAACACCACCTTTGTAGGAAATAGATCTTTGTTCTGGTTCTTCAGGTTTTTTGCTACATTTTCTTTTACTGTTTTATTCTTATTCTTAACTATGTCATTGTGCCTATCAACACTCATAAGGTATGAAATCGCATTTATGTTTGTACTTTCGTTTTCAGTATAACTAATTTAGCAATTAACTGAGATATTATAATCCGCTTAATCTTAGCACTTTGAGAGACTGAGACAGGGAGATCACAGTTCCTGAACAGTTTGAGTCTTGGTAAGATCCTGTATCAAAGTAAAAATAAAGGGTTGGGATATAGCCCAAGTGCAAACGTTCTTTAGTCCCCAGAATTTAAAACAAGAAAAAAAGGAAGAGCACCAATATAAATTTATCATTTGTTATCAATACTAATATAGCCAGCCATTTGAAGTTCTTTTGTGTAGGAGGAGGGTCCGTGATAGAAATACATATGATTATTGGGATCACATAGGAATCTTACAATAGCAGCCATAGTATCTGACCAGAATGTCAACAGCGGTTTAGGGTCTTCTATTTAGTGAATGCTACTTCCCATGTTTTCCTCTGTTTATATCTTTTCGCTATCCAAATTACTTCTGTACTCTTCTTTTGTTTATTTCCGGATTTCTATGAGTTTCTACAGAATTGTCACCTGTAAGAGATTGTACAGTAAACCTTTGTAGCAAGCAGTATTCTGCTTTCTTATAAAAATGACATCTCTGAAATTACATTTTTTAAAAACTATGTGCATTTTTAAGCATTAACTCTAGTCTAAATCTAGACCGCAATTGGATGTCTAATCTTGGTACTTTATTTTTTGAAGTGGACTTATGTTAAATAATGGAAAATTTGTTAAGAAGAGTGGATATTGTTGCTATTTTTTGTTTTAGTGATGATATTAGAGAAACTTACAATAGGATATGTTCCAATAAACTCATTGTAAATTGAAAATACCATAAATCAAAAATATGTTTAGTACTTCTTACTGTCATAGATTAGCAGTATAATATGCTGTAAAATTATCAGTTGTTTATTTATCATGGTGTTTTAGGTAGGTAAGTGGGAGCCATAGTTTACTGCTGCTACCCAGTATTGTAAGAAGATAAGGACTGGGGATGTAGCTCAGTGGCATAGCATCTGCCTGGCAAGCCTGAGGCCCTGGGAAGATCATAGCACATACTGCTAGCCCAAGAAAAGATGACAGTTTAAAATTTGAAGTATAATAGTATGTGTATCACTTTGGCATGCTGGGAAATCAAACCTTGAGTTAAACCATCCTAGGCTAGGAACTGTCTGTACTAGCAATTTTATTTACTGTAATCTTCTTGATATTATTTATAAGATCAGTTTGAGAATCTTCTTGAGTTTTTAAATTCAACTCTAATTCCTTTCTGATTTTTGAGTAAAATGATTTTATCAAAGACTAGATGAATGTCTTTAAAATTATAATTTTATTACTTGGCAATATGTGTTAGAAAATATCCTGAATGTAACATGGAAAAAATACATTTTAGAGAGTGTTTCAAATAAAATATTCTATCAGTAGCATTAATAGTAACTATTTGATGTTATAGTTATAGTTCATTTTCTAAACATTTATGTTAAATATTGGATTTTTTTCACCAAGCTTAATATTAAATATTGGGAAAATTTTTTTTTTCTTCCAGGGCTGATCCCTTGTCCAACATGGTTCTAACCTTCAGTACCAAAGAAGATGCAGTTGCCTTTGCAGAAAAAAATGGTATGATGTGTTTTTCTTTTTCTGACATAGAAAATAAAGATAAGATTTTATGTTCTTAATTAAAGCTGTTTAGGAATATAGAATGTAAATTGAAAGAAAGCTCCCAGGAATCTAAATCAATAGTCTTCATATTTTTTACTGCATTAAAATACCCCCTCAAAAAAATCTAAAATACAATGCCCTGTGTTACATATAAATGCTCTAATTTGAAGGGGCAGGGAATAAGACACCTACCTCATTCATGAATCCTCTGAATAATCACTAAAATTTGGTTATTTAAATCCTAGTTGAATTTATCATAAGGTGGTCTGTTTCAGTTTTGATATCTCTATTAAGTTCTTTCTTACTTTGAACCAAAATTTGGTATCTGTTCCTCCATCTAAATCTCCTTACTTGAAAATGGTTTTTAGTCATAGTCACTTTAAAGTTTTCTTTTTTTTTTCACTTTTCTTTAAGCTAAAATACTTACATTTTCTACTTTTCTAGATATGGTAGGCCTATAATATGTATTTTAATCTCAGTTGCACAATTATATTAATGCAAGCTAAGAATATACTTGCTTTGGGGATACTCATGTTATGCTGTTGATTGATGATGTTTTTGCTATCAACAAAAATACAAAATGTCTTTTTCCCTCCTTCATTTTATGCTGGTAAACTCTAATCCCACACTGAATAGTGAAAAGAGGCCTGGAATCAGACCAGTCTGTATTCCCATTCTTATACCACTTTGAAGTTGTATGATTTTGAATGAATTTCATAGTAGATTTATGTTTTTTCATTTTCAAATAGTATTTAACTCATGAGGTGGAAATACATGTACCCCACTACATGGACACTTGTTAATGATGAGTTATGACTCTCACCTTTCTCTATCTAGTATTTATCTTTATTTATTCCTGTAGTTTTAAATGTACTTCTGTAACATTCAAACCTGATGCATTCTGTTTGACATGTTAGAAAGTCTCCAGAATTTAGCATTGAAAAAGATAATCAGGCTCTAGTTGTTCAGACTGAATATGACTTTAATTTAGTTACCTGTTTCATTGAGATAGTCTAAGTAGATTATTACCATTTATGGCATTGTATCATTATAAACTATTTTTGGGCTTATTTAACTCACCTCACATATCAGTGTGAAAGCACTGTAAATGTTATTACCTGAACGACTTCCTTTTGTTCCTCACTTTGTAATATACAGCTTATTATTAAAGCCAGGGGTTACAAGGTATGTAGTACCATGGCAGAACTCATGCCTAGCATGCATAAAGTCCAAATTGTGATCCTCAGGACTATACCTCCCTCCCCCCAAAAAAAGGTCTAAAACAGAACTTCTGAATTTGAATCCACAGTGATTATGCTTTCATATTCTGTTTCCTCATATATAAAATGGGAATTCCTGTGAGAATTAAATGACATTAAAAGCCAAGTGCTAGCCAGGTATAGTGGTTCATGGCTGTAATCCCAGTACTCAGAAGGCTGAAGCAGGAGGATTACTACAAGTTCAAGGCCAGCCTGGGATACATGGCAAGAACCTATCTCAAAAAACCCAAAATAAATAAATGCAACAAAATGAAGCCAAGGACTTAGAATAGGTCCTGACTTATAGTAACTATATAATAGTATGTCAAGTATATCCAATTATATTGTCAGTAATAGACTACAAAAACTTTTTTAAAAATATGTGTAATTCCATATGAACCTCTTTTGGCAAGTTCTAAACTTCTTAATTATATAAATGTTTTCAAAATATTCTGTCTTTAAGTCACTCATTTAGAACAATGTCAAAATACTGTTTTAATTAAACTGTAGTATAGTTATCAAGTACAGTTCTACTAGTGTTCTCTATCCTTTTTTTCTTACCATATTTCATATCTAACACCTTGAAAATTACTCATTTGTGGTCTATAACATGAGTTTAATAACAGGAAATCTAATTAAAGTCATGGTTAATTTCTAAGTGGTCACAAGGACTGCATGACTACAGTTGTCATGTGAATTAATAGATGTGAACCACAGCTGCTGTTAAAATCAGCTGCCTTTCCAGTCTGATTTTTATGTTTCCAGGAAAGAAAATTGAGTAAATTATCAAAGTCATTAGAAGATATAATTTGACAAGCTTACTTGGAAAACTGTGGGCTAACAGGATCAGAGTTTTTGATCTATGATACAGAAAGAATTGTGCCTATCTTGGTCACTGCTTTGTCCCCAGCATCTGACACAGAATTTGACATATAATGGACATTCAATATCTGGTGAAATTAAAGATGTTGTAAGAAAATATTTCTTAAAACTTTGTAGCCACTGTCATTTCCTGAGGACATTTTTGTGATTATTTCACCCTTCAGATCTCTGTTATACTTGTGATCTACCTGGTTCATTTTACATTTACTATTATGTATCTTTAAATAGCTAAGCCCTGCTTCTTCAGCTGCAGTGGAACCAAACCCTAAAGAAACGGTATTGCCATTTTAAAGAATCATAAGATGGAGATCTTTACCAAATTCCCCAGTAAGCAGCTCCATTTAGATTTACTCTTGCTGATAAACAGTAATGAGGAATATAAAAATGGATCTTCCCTCCACATTTCAAATCATGTTGTTATGAGGAAGTACTGTTGAAGGTTCTGGTAATTTGAGGCATTAAAAAAGAAAAAAAGGGTAGAAGCCCTATTATGTAAAACCTGCTGGATGAAGAGGTTGGTACCTGAGCTAGGGATGTAGTGCTTTTCTGGCATGTGCAAGACCCTGGGTTCTGTCTCCAGTACCACACACATACAATAGGAACTAGAATTCTAACTCCATAATTGTCTACCTCACAAGACAGCTGAAAAAATGCTTCACTGCATACAACCTTTGATAAACATGTTTATTCATCTTTGAAATGAGAGGTTGGTAATTTGGGTAATGCTCCAAACTATATACTTCAGAGATCCAAGATGGCCAATTGAGATGTAGCACGATAGAGAACCTCTCTGAGAAAAACAACTCAAATACTGGAATCTGACACTATGGAGAGGACTGGATGAAAGAAGAGGAATTCTCATGAACCAGGAACTGAGGAAAAACAAAAAAAAGTTAAGAAGAAGCGTGGATGGAGGGCTGGAGCTGGGCATGCTCTGGTAGCTGTGCTGGACATGTCTTGGAGTCTGGCGACTCACAATTGAGCTGGGGTCATGGCCCTGCCGAGAGCGGGCATTGTTAAGCTTGAGACACTTGGCGGGAGGAGGCGCTACAATGGGGAATGGAGACCTCCAGAGGAGCTGCATGGACTTTGGTGAGTCCTGGGAATTGGATTCCCCAGAGTGAGATCACCAGCAGGACAACAGTAGTGGATTTGGGCAAATCAGGCTTGAATCAATGGCTGAGGCAGCTTCAGTCAGCAGCTTCTGGCCCAAAGTGGACTGGTGGGACGTGCGTGGGCTGGGCCATGCCCCTGATCAGGACCCAGTAGCCAGGAATGAGGTTGCCCCAAACCTATGACATCAACAGGGCACAGTCTAACATGCTGAAGTCACTCATTAGGTGAGAGGGGAGGGACCAGCCTACACCACCGCCTCTGCGTGCACCTCACAGATCAATAGTGGATGGGGTAGAGCAGCACTGCCCTAGCCAGTAAGCTGCAGAGGGACTTAAGGCAGTACGTAAAGGTCCGGACACCTCCACCGTTCACCTGTCTGAGGGAAACCAGAAACATGAAAAGACAGAGAAACAGCAAAAGGCCTTCAACCACCGACCCAGAGAAAATAAGCCCAGGAGGGGTGAGTACAGAGGAGATTGAGGGCAGCGGACATGCAGTATCAGACACGGCCTCATCGGAAATAAAGAAATACTTCCGTGACATCATCGACGAATTTAAATCTGAAATTCTAACTCAGGTGAAGCAAGATATAAGAAGATTAATAAAAGAAACACTGGGTACTCCTCAAGAAGAAACAAATGGAAGAATGGAGGAACCCAGAGAAAGGAGAGAAGCCTTTGATGAAGAATATAAACAAAATCTAGAATACATGAAACAGATCCAAAGAGAGTATCAGGAAATTAGAAACTCCATTGAAAGCTGGCAAAACTTCTTAAAAGAAACTAAAGACAGACTTTCAAAATTTGAAGATAGGTTTGCAACGTATGATTGTGAAAGGAAAGATCTCTTAAAAATAACAAGGAACCAGGAAGTAATGATATAAAGGCTAGAAGACGGTAAGAGGATTTATAACTTAAGAATAAAAAATGTGAACAAAGAAGCAGGGACAAATACAAATGAAATAAAAAGGCTATTCACAGAAATAATTAAGGAAAACTTCCCAAGCATAGGAAGTGATGTTCAGATATCTGAGGCATACAGAACTCCAGCCAGCTACAACTAAAACAGATCTACACCCAGACATATAAGTCAGGATCCCAGAAATCCATCACAAGAACAGAATGTTAAAAGTGGTCAGAGAAAAGAAACAGATTACCTATAAAGGAAAACTCATCCAAATCACAGTAGACTTCTTGATGCAAACTATTAAATCAAGAAGAGCTTGGAGCAAAATATTCCAAGCCCTGAAAGAAAATAACCTCCAACCCAGATTGATG
>PVLA01010631.1:0-61410 GCA_004027455.1 Hydrochoerus hydrochaeris
TGGATGGATGGATGGATGGATGGATGGATGGATGGGTGGGTGGGTGGATGGGTGGGTGGATGGATGGATGGATGGATGGATGGATGGATGGATGGATGGAAGGGGGGATGGATGGCTGGGTGGATGGATGGATGGATTGATGGGTGGATGGATTGGTGGGTGGATGGATGAATGAACAGACAGATAAATGATGGATAGACGAATGATAAAGATAAGAGATGGAGGGAAGGAAAGGAGAAGAGGTTATGAATGGCTGCTGGACTAATGGACAAAAGAGAAAGAAAGGAAAGAAAGAAGAAAAGACATCAGAGAAGAGGACAAATGGATGGATAAATTTCCGAGTCAATGGGTAGAAATACGGATGTGTGTTTTATAATATAAAAAAAATAAGATGGAGAATGGAAGGAAAAAGGAAGGAAGGACCAGGTGAATGACGCTCCCTCCTTGTCCTGGCTGGAGGATTTGGCTCTGGAGGGAGTATGCGATTCGCACTCCGGAAACGACAGCCCAAGGAAGGTGAGGTGAGTGTGGTGACTGCCACTGCGGGTCACAGTAGCACCGGTCTTGCTAAATACTCACCACGAGCTCTCTACATGCTGCCTGTGACTAACCTTCCCCAGCCAGCTTACGTGTCCCAGTCTACCATAGAGAAAGGAAAGCCCAGAGAGGGTAAGTAAGTTGTCAGTGGTCACACAGCTGCTGGGAGGCAGGGTGTCATCTACCACCTGACCGGTTAACTGCTTAGGGAGCTGGTTCTCTGTAATCCACCTCTGACTGGTTCGCCCAGCTCCCCTCAACTGGGCCCTGGAGACAGGAAGTAGGCATCAAGTGCTCCTTGCCACCCAGGCCAGCACCTCTGCTGGGGCCATTGAAACAGACGGGCTTTGCAGCTCTTGGAAAATTCCAGCATCTCTAACTCTCCAAGTGTTCCGCAGTGCACCTCGGCCACCCCGACCCACCAAGGAACATCACATCTGTCCCCACTCCACCCACAAGGTTAGACCCTGATGGCCTAAGCAACTCACATCCATTTGCGCAAAAAAGTAAGGTTTGCAAAATGCATCCACAGCCCCCCACAGGCAGGACCAGTACCCAGGGCGAGCTCTGGGGCACAGGGGCCGCCTCCAGCCCCAGGAGAACAGTGACAGCCGGTCCTCCCAGCCCAGAGGGCGGAAACAGAAGACAGGCAGAGGCTGGGGTTTGCACAAGTTGTTCTAGTCCAAAGCAAACAAACCAAGCCTGGGAGAAGAAGCAAAGCAAGCGGCCCGCACACCAACGCCACACGCCAGCACGGAGGCTTCTAATTGCCTTAGGAACCTCCAGTCACCATTTACAGAAACCGCCCGCCTCGCTGGCACGGTGGCAGTGGGGGTGAGGGAGGGACATCAGGTGCCTCTCGGCCGGGAGCAGACAGGAAGTGGGCCGGGCACCCTGGCAGCTGGGCCTCCCATCGCAGGGTGGACGGAATGGGGTGCGCGTGAGGCCCCTGGCTGCAGGATGGAGAGGGCCCTGCTTGCCACGTCGCTGGGGTTTTGTTTTCCTGCTCCTGCTCCTACTCCTGGCAGGGGAGGCTGGCAGAGTTGGCTTTGAGCCCTGTCCCTGGAATTTGCCATCTCAATTAAGACCCAAGATGAACAAAACACCTGACAGCGAGAGAGAAAAGCAGGGATGGGCGGTGGGACCGGGCTGCGGGCAGCAGATGGACAGAGGGAAGGAGGCAGAAGTGGCCGTGCCCGCCCCCCGCGCCAGCCTTCTCCTTGCAGGGAGGAGGTGACAGGATGCTGGGCAGGGGGACGAGCCACGGCGGAGACGGCTCTGTCTCTGCAGACAAATACAGGTGTGAGGTGCCCTTCGGTGACCATCTACTCAGCTCAGCATCGCAAGGCGTTACCTGTGTCTCGCAGCCCTCACGACACAGTTCATTAATTCACCCTACGAGGACTTGGGCAGCGCGCACCCAGGTGACCGTTCGTCCTGAGGATTGGGTGGTGCAGTTTGCAGCTCTCATGGAGTTCATTGTCTCATCAGAGGACCCGGCGATGAACAAGTAGACAAATAATTAAATAGCTTCAGAACTGTGGACGGTTAGTGGGGGTCTCTGAAGCTGCCAGCACCACACAGGGGCTATAAAGGAACAGAGAGAGGAAATATTCCAGGCCCTGAGGGCCACACAGTCTCCACGACAGCTATTCAGCTCTGCCAGGGGAGCTCAGAGCTGCCGGTCCCCATATGTAAACAATGGTGCCAATAAAACTTTATTTATAGCAGCAGCCGGATCACCGCTGGGCTGGAGTTTGCTGACACCGGGTCTAAAATAATCCAACAAGACCTGCAAGGGAAGAAAATGTGAGGGAGCGTGTAAAGGAGTAGAAATCACCTTATCAGTGAATTTAGGGTAAGGGGACAGACCATCTCTGCCCTGAGAATACAGGAGCACAAAGGCACAGGGACCCCAGGATTCTGACTTAAACCAGGACACAAAGAACCCCTGACTTCAGCACACTGAGAGGAAGGGCCGGGCGGCATCCCCGCCCAGAGGTGTCTGCTAATGACAAGACCTGGGCAAGTGGGGACCCCCTGGGGTCCCCGCGCTCTTAGCATCACAGATGCGCGCTGGCAGCGCCTCCAGACCACTGGCACTCTGCAGCAAGGGTCCCGGGAGAGAAGGTGGGACACAGATGCTCTTCTGGCGCAGGAGATGGGCTGGGGACACCGAGCCAGAGCTTGGGGAGAGGCAGCCACAGGCCACCTCTGTATCAGGAAGGCCCCACAGCTTGGCTCTGCTTCCGCCCGAGTCTCTGTGTGCTTGGGGTGCATCGTGCAGGTTCAGAGCAAAGCTGCTGTTGGCCGTCCACGCTGCATGGTACATCCCTGTCCCAAAGAGGGATCTCTAACACGGGGTGGCGGGAGGGGCTGAGGAGCTGCTGCTTGATGGGGTGGGGGGCTTGGTGCCCATGGTCAGGAGGGCTCCACCCAGACCAATTCCATGGTGGGGGCTCTTTGGGTTTCTTCCTGCTGCAGGGGCTTGCATGATGCCCGTGCAGCCCAGACTGGGGCCTGTGAGGACAGTGGGGTCCCCCTTTGGATTTCACAGAGCGGGTGAGGAGGAAACAATAGTCCAGCTGGCTGCTCTTGGGGAGGAACCAGCCCTGCAGATGCAACGGAGATAGAGTGGACCTGGCATCTCCCGTCCTCGCAGTGTTCTCACCCCTGGGCACACAGCCGGGCAGGCAGCAGCCTCCGGGCGGTGGGCGGTAGGGAGGGCAGGGAGTGGCTCGGAAAGACAGCTCCAGGTCCACCTTGCAAGCCCGTGCATGTCCTGCTCCTGGAAACCCAAGGGCAGCTCCGACTGGCCATCTGCCTGTCTGTCCCCCACCTGGCCATCTGTCCCCAGTGGCACACGTCCCAGAGGCCACCGGGGGCTGGCGCTGGGACACAGCACAGCATGCAGGAGTCGAGGGCTGGGTCAGATACAAGCTTCCTTCCTCCCCTCCAGGGTGGCTTCAGAGGGGTCACCACCTCGAGAGCTGGCAGCCAGGCTGAGAACACCTGATGCCCACCCTTAGGGTGTTCAGCAGGCAAGCGGGTGACAGTGTAGACAGAGCCCTGTGGCTCCTGAGTTCAGGAGACACAGAAGGGCCACAGGCAGGGAGCACAGGCCCGGACCCCCGTGTCAGGAGACAGCCACACCTGCCCAACCCGAGCAGAGGAATCGTGTGTCTTGGGTTCACCTGCATTTCACAGGCTGGTGAATTCTTTCCTCCCCACCCCCAAATGGGGGACTGTTGTAAGATTGTCAGCCTTCATCTCACCAAAATGGAAAATGTCCAAAAAAAAAAGCCACCACCCCCCATCATCCCAATTCTAAACTAGGTCAGACGTCAGCATCTTTTAAAAAGGAAGGAAGGGCGGTGAGGCTGAGACAGTGGCGACGCTGTGGGTTGAACGTGCTACACTTTGTGCAGTTCTTCTAGCCCCTGAGGACAGGTGGCCACGCCCTTGGGCCCTGGTGCCCCCACCCACCCTCAGCAAGGCTGGGGGGCGTCAGAGGGAGCAGGGCCAGGGAGACTCACTCAGCCCTCAGGGAGCCTGTGAGAAACCCTTCAGGTAAACTGAAATTCCCCACCTGCCTTCCTGCCCCCCCCCCCAGCCAAGGGCCCTCACCACGCTGCCACAGACAGAGAGCAGGATCCACCCTGGGAGCTCAGCAGATGTCACGGAGCCTCAGTTTACATCGAAAAGTATAAAAATCAGGCTGGATGAGATGGCACATGCCTGTAATTCCAGCACTCAGAAGGCTGAAGCAGGAGGATTGCCCATGAGTTCAAGGCCAGCCTGGGCTACATAGTGAGACGCTGTCTCCAAAAACAAAACAAAACAAAACAAAAGAATAACATCCTAGCTAATATTTATAGATCTGTGCCCACTACTGTTCCAAGAGCTCTCTATACACTAATTCATTTAGTAATATGTTAATTTGCCAGATTTATATACATACACATGGTGCATTAGATGTCACATATGATGCCTGTGACTTGATAGAATAATAACCTGTCACGCAGGGAACTGAGGTTGATGAGAAACCTGTGGCACAGAGAGGCTGCGCAGCTCACCTATGCAGCACAGCATGAAGGTGGCAGAGCTGGGACTCAAACGGCTCCCGTGCCATGGTTTTCACTGTTGCCACTTCGCTGCTGAGGTTTCTCTCCTCCATTTCCCAAACAGAAAGTGAATCAGGACAGTGAATGCACCTTTTTACGCCGTGCATGACTGCTACTCATTCTGCAGAAATTCACTGACCACCTACTGGGGTGAGGATTCTAGGCGGCAGCGAGCTAGGGCAAAAGCCTGGGGCGTGAGGGTGACAGGGACAGGAGAGAGGACGGCGCGGGGTGGGGTTGTGCAGGCAGCAGAGAGGAGCTGTGTCCCGGGGGCACTAGGGAAAGAAATGGAAGGCCAGGTCCTCTTGGACCTGAGCATTCATAGGAGACGCCCAGCTGCTGTGGAATGGGGCGCTGGCCAGGCCCAGGACAGCCCCGCTGCCTGCAAGAGCCCAGGACCCCACAAGCGCACAGGCCCAGGAGCGCGAGGCATGATGCCCTGCCCTGCGGGGGGCAAATGTCAGACACACACATCAATCACACACACACACACAGTTACAAAGGCAAGCAGAGAACAGTTCAAGGTGAGCCAACCCTGGCCCGAAGGCCAGGTCAGGAAGTGGCCTTTGATCGGACTCAGGACGTCTCCACCCAAACCCCTCCAGGGCTTTGTGACCCTGTAGGGAGCTTTGAAAACACACAGCTGGGCAGGGCCCACCCAGAGCACTGGCCTGGGGCCATCAAGTGCACCTGCCCTGGCAATGCCAGTCCTCAAGCCAGGGTGGGACCCAGGGGTGGGCAGAGCCTGGGAGGAGGCCTCTGCACAAGGGCATGGCTGAGCAAAGGGCCAGGGGCAGGAATGAGCATGCACCCGGGCCATGGCAGCCCTCCCTTCCTGTGACTGTCTCTTCCTCCCTCAGGAGAGCAAAGCCCCAGCTCCAAATCCCAACTCTGCCTCAGTCATCTATGCGGCCTTGGTATCCCCAGCCATCCAATGGCGATGACACTCTCTGATTCCCAGAAGCAACACATGATACCTGTCCCGGGGTGCTGGCAGGCACTGCCTGGGCAATGAGGACAGAGCTGGGGACAAGCCACAGCCAGTGTCCCCCCAAACCTCAGTGCTAGTGGAGAAGACCAGAGGCCAGCTAATGCCTGGGGCTGGGGGCTGGCGTGGTGGGTTTCTTATCTCCGTGTCCTTCCAACCCTAAATGTGGGGCAGGGTGGGGAGACCGCCAGGGACATGGAGGCAGGGCCAGAGCAGGGATGGGAACGCAGAGTCAGACGGACGGATGGACGGATGGGCGGATGGGTGGATGGACGGATGGAGAGCCGGGTCAGGGCGGCCTCCTACAAGAGACGGCCCCAGACAGACGGAAGGAAGCACAAAGAGAGAGCCGGAGACTGAGGAGGCCAATGCAACCTTTTAAAAAACAATAAATAATAGCACGCAGTGACAAATGTGTCCCCTAGTCTGAATGGCGGCTGGAGAACTGGCCCCTTCTTTCTAATCACTTAATGACCCCCAAGAGGGTGCAGGGGGGCCTGCTCGGGACCCCTCCTCCCTCGCTCCCTCAGCTCTGCGCACAGAGGTCTATAAAGAGAAACTGGCTCCTTAAAAAGGGTCATTTACAAGCCCTCCTTAATAGAGGGCGGCGTGGCTCCGGGTGACACCCTTCTGGTCCCGGACAAGGGTCATGGAAAAGGAATTGGCTTCCGAGGCCCCGCACATGAGCTCGCCCAGCCCCCAGCCAGAGGCCCCGGGCTGGCACGCTCCGCGCATTTGTTCTCGGCACGCATTGTCTGGGCGCCCCAGCCCCCCCCCGCCCCCTCGCCCCCCTCCCCAGCGCCCCTGCGGCCGCCCTCGCCTGGATCCGGCCTCTCTCATAACAGCATCCTTTTCACAGAGACAAATTGTCCAGCCCCGGGACGCACCTGAGGACTTGCGCCCCTTAACAAATGGTCTTTTAATTTTCTTCCAGAAGGGCAGAGGGAAGGGGGGCCCAATCAATCACACATCCATCTTCATCACGGCTGCCCAGGGACTCTTTTTGCTGGCTGGCTGCCCCTGGGGAAGATGGGGTGAAAAGCAGAAGGGGGGGTGCTGCCGTGGGAGGGGCTTGGGGGAGGGGCGGCTGCAGGGCACCGGGCGGGAGCCCCCACACCCACCCACACACACACACACACAGCGCTCCCCTCGGAGCCGGCCGCTGGGTCTACTGCGGCTACTGCTGGTGCTGTTCTGCCAAGGGGGAAACTGAGGCCCGTGCAGCACCCACCCCTCTGCCGCCTCAGGTCAAAGTAGCTTTTCCTGTCCTGCCACTCCCCCGCAGAGGAGCTGCCAGCCCCCCAGCTCTCAGCCTGGGGTGTCTTATCTGGGAAATGGGGCGATGAAAGGGGGTGCTGCCGTGAGGATGCCTCGCTGACCGAGTGAGGTCGGCCACGGGGTGGACCAGAGGACCCGGGGCCGGGACGCGAAAGGTGCGTGGTCCTCGGAGGTTCTGAGCTGGCTGTCAGTCTCCAGGCCCCTCACTACGCCAGCACACCCCATAATAATAATGGCGACAATCATAATAATGCCCCAACTAGACCCTGGGCTGCCTGAGGTTTGGGGAGCGCACATCTACCCCCAGGCTGGGCGTGTGCCTGTCCCGGGGACATGGTGGTACCTGTCCCTCTACCTGCTACCTGCACACTACCAGCGCCTCCGCCCTCACCGTGGGCAGGGTGGAGACATCAGCGAGGGGCTGCCTTGCTCAGTCTCTGCGGCCTAGAGGTGAGGACCACAGGGTCACATTTAACTGAGGAAGAGATGGGCACCCCGCGAGGTTGCTGAGGGAGCCCACGCACGTGATGGTGCAGGCAGTGAACGACACTCCTGGACCCCAGCGGTGGCTTCTACATGCTTTTCCTCCACTGTGAGGAACGGGGCTCCTTGGAGAGATGGCCGCTCTCTGGGCCAGGGCAGGGGCAGCGCAAGGACAGCCTGAAATGTCCACCCAAGCAGACAGAGGGTGACGGGGTCACATCAGAAGCACAGAAGCTGGCCTTTGTCAGAGTCAGAATAAAACAAGTGCACAAGTAAACAGTCAAAGGATTGATTTTTCATTTTGGGGTGGTTTGTTTGGGTGTTTTGTTTTGCTTTGTTTTGGTCTGGTTTTTGAGACAAGGTCTCATTATGCAGTCCAGGCTGGACTTGAATTCACTGTGTAGCCCAGGCTGGCCTCAAACTCCCAGAAATTCTCCTGCCTCAGCCTTCCAAATACTGGGACTACAGGATTTGCGCTACCACACCCAGGCAGCCAAAATATTATTGCCAGCTGGCATTCTGGGACACTGAGGCAGGAGAATCGCAAGTGGGAGACCCAGCTGGGTGACTTATTTCAAGATTTAAAAAAAAATAAAAATTTTATAAATGAAACTGAGAATGGAGCTCTCTGCAGAAGCCCTGGATTCGATGCCCTGTACTATAAATGGGTGCGTGGATGGCTGAATGGATGGAAGGACAGACACAGATGCCAATGGATGAGCCTCCGCTAATGTAAGTAAATGAGTGAATGAATGAGGAATTCTCCTCTTTACAGTGAAATGTCAACTACTAAACGTAGAAGGAAGATGAGTTAGAAAATCTCCCTTTAGGAAACTTCGGCATTGATGCAGGTGGGAACCATCAGACCACTAAAACGAGGGGTCCAAGAACAGACAGGTGTCACATCCTCTCTGAGCCTCCCCACCAGGAGCTTCCCAGTGACAGAGGGGAAAACAGGAACTGTGCAGTGGGGAAGCCTAGGGGGTAGCGTCACTGTCATCCCTCGTGGACAGATGAGTCATGCACCCTCGCCACACGCCCCGGAGTCAGACCCAGGGAAACGCCAGGCTCCGCAAACACCAGAGTCCTGAGGCCCAGAGACCAGGGATGGTTCCAGGCGAAGAGAATCTGGAGGGATGTGGACCTGGGACACGTTGGTGGCAGCATTGATGGTGATGTTTTTGCATGCTGGACAAGTGTCCCACTTCTGAGCTGCACCCAATCCCCAGAAATTTATTTTACTACTATTTTACAGTGACAATGGGAAGATTTGAACAGCGCCAGTAGAGCTGATTTTAGTATTTTAGCAATGTGAATCTCCCAGCTTTGATCAGTCTACCATGGTTGTATAAAGCAATGCCTTTGTTCTTAGGAAACACAGTGAAATACTTTGGGATAAATGGTTTCCACTTAGTCTCCTCCAAAAAGGTCGGGTGGCTGCGTGCACGCCTGTAATCCAGCACTCAGGAGGCTGAGGCAGGAGGATCCTCACAAGTTCGAGGCCAGCCTGGGCTATACAGTGAGTTTTAGGCCAGCCTGAACTACATAGCGCAACCCTACCCCCAAAATAAAGCAAACAAAAAAAGAACAAAATTTTCAAGAAAGAAATGTGTGTGTGCGTGCGTGTGTGCGTGCGTGTGTGTGTGTGTGTCACAGAGAGAGGGGAACAGAATGCACACGAGTGTTAGAACTTGAAGCTATATGGGAGTTTTGCACTGATTTTTTCACATTTCTTGTATATCGGTATTTTAAAATGGTGTCGTGCACTGGTGCTCTCAGCCCTCAGGGAGGCAGAGGCAGGAGGATGGAAAGTGTGAACTCAGCTGGGCGATTCGGCGACTTAGTAAGACATCTCCAAATAAAAAACAATAAAGTTTAGGGGTATAGCTCAGCGCAGAGGCCCTGGTTTTGATCCCCAATACCACAAACTAAACAACTAAACCAAAATACAATATTTTTAAAGAGACCCTTAGCCCATAGAAGCTGGTGAACTGGACCACACCACAGAGCCATGATTACAACTCGGGTCCCGGTCACCACCCTACAGCTCCCAGCCCGTGTCTTCTTCCCCTGCTCACCTCCCACCCCCAGAGCCCCAGGAACACAGCTGTGGTCTGGAGGAGGCGCCTGAGTTGGCCCATCGCTGTGTTCCCCTTGCCTCAATAGTGGCTGGTGCCCAATAGCTGCTCACTAAAACTTTGTGGAGCGAATGAATGCAGGGTGGGGTGCAGAGTTAAGGAGCCCAAGGCCACAGGACTGTCAGGGGCAGAGCCTGGACTTGGCAGAGCCTGGCCCCAGTCTGCTGGGTTCTGGTTACTGGCCCGATGCTCTGTATGCCCTGAAACTCAGAGGTCTGCTTGCGCAGGACACAGGCACTGTCCCAGGCCACCTACACTCAAAAGCAAAGGAAAACATGGAAACAACCCCAGACTCTCCATCCCCTAAGGAAGGGAGGGAGAGAGAGAGGGAGAGAGAAGAACAGGAAGCCAGGGCCTGGCTTCCCCCCTCCCCAGCCTCTCAGGGGCCTCCCCTCTGCCTCCTCCCCCAAATCCATCTGGGAGAAGCCTAGCTGGGAAGCTGGGAGGGTCACCTCCCTGCTGCCAAGAACCCGAGGGAGAAGGTTAATTAGATGTTTGCATCCAATTTAGGTCTTGTTTGTGAAAGCACGGTTCAGAGGCAGCCGGGTGCCGGCCCCTGGCCTCCTGCATAGGGAGTTACTTCACAGCTCCCGGCCTGTGAGGCTGGGTCGGGTCGCCCATTACCATTTGATCAGCGCCTGTCCCCCTGTAATTACAGAGCAGAGAGCTGCCCTCCTCGGGCAGCCCCCTTCCTCCTCTTCCTCCTGGGGTTCCCTCCCTGGTGCCCATGCCAAAGGCTGGCCCACCAAGATTTGATGCTACAGATGACTCAGCCAGGCAAAAGGGGACCCTGTGCCTACATCTCCTGTGGCCACCAACTGACTGACAGATCGGCCAGTCTGTCCTCAGAGAGCCTTGGGGGAGATGGGAGGAGAAGGCAGAAGGTGGTCAGGAAGGTAAAACCCCAATGCCACTGATGTGGGATAAATCAGCCAGACATGCTCCCCTATAGCAGAGACTGTTAGGCAGCACCGAAGCTAGCAAACCCCCAAGGGTAACAATGAAAAGAAGTCACAGAAGGGCATTGGTGACCACAAGATCAGGTGCCTCATCTGTGTCTGTTGAGTGAATAAATGATCAAGCATGCTTGAGACCAAGATTAGCTTCCAAAAGTCCACCTAAGTCTTTTCTGCAGGGTAGCGAATCCTCCTTCCATGTGATCCTGAGCCAGGCTGGCTGTGGCCCGTCAGTCATGCTAAGTCCTCCGGGCAGGGCCCACCAGGGACCAGATGGAACATCGGGGCAGCGCTGCCTGGGCCTGGGGAGAGGCCAGTGGGTTTATTAACCCCTTCACCACAGCCAGCCCTGTTCTGGGAGGGCTGTGCTTTGGGATGCAAATGGTGTGGCAGGTGGAAGAGGAATGTGTCTCCTTTCACAGGTTTGGGAAAACCCCAGGACGGCTCCTTGGGGGACTGGAACCCCTGCCCCAGTCTCCATCCTCAGAGATGGGGACTCAGTTTCTGCAGGAAAGATTTAACTGCAGTTACTCCCTCATTTCAACAGCATCTCTGTTTGCAGATAGGGAAACTGAGGCATAGAGCAAGGATAGCCTGAGGTCACCAGCCTCTCTCGGGGGAGCTGAGGCTGAACCCCCTGATCTATTGCCCAGGTTTCCTGCCTCCTCCCCAGCCCTGACTGGTCCCTCCCTGCTAGGCTGGGAGGCAGAGGCTTGGGGAGAGGATGGGGGGTAGAGAGACATAGCATCCCCGGTACTCAGCATCTCAGGTGCTCAAGACTCGGCTCAAAGGTACAGCTGGCCTCCCCTCTCCGCGGTCTCCCCTGTGGGGGTGGGAGCTGCCCTGGCTGCTGTCCCTTGAGATGAGGGAGGAAAAAGACAAAGGGATCAGTTGGAAGGGCCGGGATGAGCGTGGCATGCCTGGGGCAGGCAAGGAGCCCTAGAGGGAAAAGCCAGAGATGCACCCACTCAGGTGGGCTGGGTCCATCCTTCCAAATTGTGAGGGCGGAGAAGCCCGGCTTGCAAGCTGCATCTTCGCATCAGAGGGCAACTCGCGTCCTTCCACTAGACCCTGTCTTGGTCACCTCCTAGTCACTGAGACACAACACCTGACGCTCACAACTTCAGGTGGGGAGGTGTTGGCAAGCACGAGGTCCTGAGTTCAATTTCTGGTGCCAAAAAAAAAAAAAAAGAATGGGGGGGAGGTTTCTTTATTTTGGTCCACATTTCAGTCCATTGTCAGCTGGGCTCCAAGGCAAAGGGGCCTGGCAGAGGGCAGGGGCTCACAGAATGGTAGACAGGAAGCAAATAGCAAGGAGGAGCTAGGAAGAGAGATAAGCTCTTCCAGGCCACACCCAGAGTGACCGGCCCCTTCTAACCAGGCCCCACCTCCTAAGAGCAAGCCAGCTCTCAGCCCCCATAATCCATCACTTTCCAAAAACCCTGCCTTTTGGGGATATTTTAGATGGAAACCAAAACAGACCCCAAAGATCCCCAGTCCCTGCGCTGAGGCGCCTCTTCAGAGACCAGATAGAGGGCTCAGGCAGCCTGGCAAAGCCTCCCACCTGTAGCCCCCATCTTGGCTGGGAAGATCAGAAACCCCTGCAGATAGAAAGAGGAAGGGGGGGCGTTGATTGCTTTTCGCATCACTGTAATAGCAGGGCTACGTACAGGAGAGTGAAGTCCAAGGCACAGTGAGTTCTAGTAATTTCCCCACTGCCCGGTTGGTCCTGACAAAGCAGTTTGCTATTGGCCCTGGGAAGTCTGAAAACCAGGAAATCCACCGGTTGGCTGGGGTGGGAAGATAATGCTTTATTTATTCTTTTCTCCACCCAGACGTTCATTGAGTGCCCGGCACTGTGCTAGGCGCTGAGGACAAGCTCCCACCTCCCAGAGCTCACAGCCTTGTGGGGAATGTCTTCTCTGGTGTCAGGCGAAGGGAAATGAACTCCACATTTGAACTGCAGCCATCCCTTTACCGGGAGGGAAGGGGATCCAGCAACGCTCCTCCCTCACCCCAGTGCCTCCTGGACACATCACTGCTGGGAGCTGAAGAATGCAGATAGAGTCCGGAAACCCTGGACCTCTGGGGCTCAAGTTACTGGGAATAGGATCTATGGAGAAATAAGTAAAAATGAGGTCCTCCGAGTGGGTGCTGATCTAACACGACTAGCGTCCTTACAAAAAGGGGACACAGGGACCCAGACAGAGCTGCACACAAGGACGATGAGGTCGCAAGGATGGCCTGCAGGAAGCCGGAAGCCGGAAATCAGAAGCCCGAAGCAGCAGGGACCGGCCTGCCCCCTGCAGATTTTAGCCTCCAAAACGGCTCCACATCTAAGCAGCTGTGTGACCTTGAGGAGGTTCCTCACCCTCTCTGCACCCCCATTTCCCCATCTGAAAATGGACAGAATAACCACACAGACCTCCCAGGGTTGCTTGGAAAGTTAAGGAAGTTCTTGCATCCACTCAATGGGTTCTGCCGCGGATACACATCCTGCTGCCCATGACAAGCCTGTGCGCTTTGCATTTGTCAATTAGAAACAAGAAAAGAAGCGGATGCACAGACAGCCCTTAAAGCAGTGTTGCCTGGCTCGCAGCGAGTGCAGAAAGGGTGAGCGTGGGACAGATTAAAATAAACAGAAACATAACCAGCATCCCTTTCGGCGATCCATGCCCACAGCCTCCTGCCACGTCAAGGCGGGCCATGCGCCCAGTACTCTCTGAGCAGATGCCACCCGTAGTCCCCACCCGTGGACATGGTGGCAAAGGACTCCACATGACCTTTCCAGGGAGCAGCCTGCCCTCCAGGGCAGCAGCCAGCACACATTCCACTGTGGGGCGGGGAGACGCACAGATTAGACCTTCCTGGCCTGGGAGCCTGCTGCTGACCTCAATGAGCCAAAGGACAGATGGCGACAAAAGACTTGGCGCATTTATTGGGCCCCTGCCACCAAGTGCTTTGGGAGAGAAGCAGGTTGAGATCAATAGGAAGTGGGAGAGGGAAGGGTTTCAAAATGGCTTAGCGGGGAGGGGATTAAAGGGTTCAGCGTGGAAGGAGGCGGGTGACATTGCTGCTTCCTAAAGAGAAAGCCCACTAGCTGGGGAGGTGAAGGTGGCACATCTGGGCCAGCTGTGTGGAGCCCAGCTCAGTCTCCCACGAGGCCAACCCCAATCCTGGCAGCTGCTGGGGATGTCACAGAATTGGGGGGGGCAGCCTAGGGTCTCCACCTGAGATGGCCAGGTGGACCTGTAGGAGCCTGCATGGCTGAAGTGGGAGACGGACACCTGACCAGGGATCCTAGAGGCCCCACACCATCCCTGAGATGGTCACACACCAGGCAGGGCGAGGAGGCCTGTGAGCCTGTGTGCTGCTAGGTGACCACAAGCCTGGTGGTTTAGAGCAGCACAAGTGAACGACCCCGCAGAGCTGGAGGTCAGCACAGGGCTCTCGGCAGCAGGGCTGTGTCCCCTCTGCAGGCTCTGAGGACATCCACTCCCTGCCCTTCCAGCTCCCAGAGGCCACCCACATTCCTGGGCCCACAGCCCCTTCCTCTGTCTCATGAGCCAACTGCCAGTGTAGCTGCTTCTGCTCTCCTCCTTGATCTTGCTTCCACCTCTCTCTCTGTCCCTGACTCTGAGCCCCCAGCTTCCTTCTCCTGAGGAGGCTTTGAGTTCACCTGGATAATCCCAGCTCCTCTCCCCTCCTCATACTCCTGAACTGAATCACCTCTGCAGAGGTCCTTCACGGCATGAGGCAGATTCACAGGCTCCAAAAATTAGGGGGAGGACTTTTGAAACTCAGCCTCCTGGAATGGACTTATTCTACATGTACAGCTCCCTCAGGAGACCGGGAGCCCTCCCCACCCTCACCCCTTTGACAGACGAGAAAACTCAAGCTCGGAAAGGTAACCAACTCACCCGAGGTCCTGCTCCCAGGAAAGCGACTCTCCCTTTCTCTGGCCTTGCACTGGGAGGATGGCCCCTGGGTCCAACTGTACCTGAAGTAGGACACCTGTGACACTTCAGTTCGGGAGATGAGGAATCACCCTCTCGGGAGTGAGCCGGCCCAGGCAAGACTGCTGCCTGCAGATAAATAAGTGCTGGACCATGCGCTGATGAGGTGAAAACTCCCATGGAGAAGGCAGAGTTGCCAGGGGGGCTGGAGAGCTGACATGGAGGCAGGGTGCCCAGGGCCTCCATTTAGATGGGGACCAGGGAGGAGGTGAGGGTGAGAGCCAGGCCGCCCCAGAAGGAAGGGCATTTGGCAGAAAACAGCAGGAGAAAAGCCCAGAGACAGGACCGTGCTTAGGGAATTTGGGGACCAGCAGAGACTGTGGAAGAGCTGGTAGAGAGCAAAGAGGCAGACAGAGGCAGGGTGGGAGGCTGGAAGGTGCTGGGGACCCAGTAAGGATCCCGCATTCCCCTGTGATGGGGATCTGAAGGTTTGGGACAAAGACAGACCACACCTGACTTATGCTTTGAAAGGGCACCCTAGCTGCCCGGTGTGGGACAGACAGGAGCAAGACGGGGAGGGGTCACAGAGTGGCCATGAACTTCTGAGAGACCCGAACCTGGGACTGGGGTGGTAGAGCGGTGCGGGGAGGGGGCCGGATTCCGGATCAGTGTTCAAGGTCGAGCTGACAGGAAGGCCTGATAGTCCAACCGGACCAGGACCTTGCCTTCCATCACCTTCCAGACACCCTCTGCCCACCCCCTCCCTGAGGAAAATAGCTGTCAAGACTTCTTTCTTCCCGAGAATGGAAAAAAAGCCAACAATCTATTAACTCATCAATACAGAGCGCCGCCAATCTGTCCGTCACCCGGCCCCGTCGATAACTCCATCTCAGGACTGACAAGGTGGGAGTGGAGAGGGAAAATGAAATATTTATAATTTCTTAAGGGACAAGGCCCTTCCCCAAGGTGACACTTTTGGGTCCAAGCCCATTAAGATTTCCACCACAGGACAGCCAGCCTGACTCCTGCTGTCATATTGGCAGGCACCCAACAGAGCGGAGGAAATCCTAAAAGATATCTGAGAGCAACGTTCTTTGATTTTGAACCTAGACTTTGGCACCAGACTCAGATTTTGATCTCTCCATGGCTGTGTGATCAGGGACAAATGACTGAACCTCTCTGAGCTTCGGCTCCCCGTCGATGAATGACACTAGTCCTGTCTTGTAAGGAAGAGCGCAGGGAGATACACGAAGCTCTGCACCATGTATCTGCACCTCAGGAAGGAAGTTCCTCCGGCAGGTTCTGGGGTTCGCTTGATCTGGGTATTGAAGGCTAAGTGAGGCCCAGCCATGGGAAGGACATAGCAGCAGGAGAAACCGTCTGGGCACAGGCCCTGAGGGAGGAGCCGTGGACTCACAGAAGGAAGATCTGGTAGCCGTGGGCACTTTCCTGCCTGACTGCGGTGGGCTTGAACATCAGGCAAGAGGACGGGAAAAGGGACACCTCGGCATGAGATGAGGACAGATGGAACTTGTCGTTCTGTTGAGAATTGAAGGTACCTTACAGGAGGGGGATGCTTTTTCTCTCTGCCTGTGGGCATCCAGCTGCCTATTTTCCTCCATTCACAGCCTACACATTATTGTGTATTCAGAAAATCTCCCCTTTTGAATTTTGTTGTATTACTCTTTTCTCCCTTGTTCCTGTATTAGTCAGCCATCACTGTAACAATGCTGAGTAACAAAACAACTTTCTAGTTCCACAGGTTTAAGGCGGGAAATGCATTTGTCACACAAGTCTGCTGGTGAGTTATGGTCTGGCTGATCCTGGCTGACTTAACAGGGAAACTTGGATCCAGGCCTCCTGAAGAACACAGGTCAGCTCTGAGGGGCCCGAATGCCCAAGGCATGAATTTACCGTGGAAAATTATAGACACACAAAAGAGAAAGGCAAACCCCACACACATGAAAGCCTCGGCATGTGTCATAGCCTCTAACACTGCATTGGCCTAAAGGAGTTGTCTTGGTTACTTTTTTTCTCCTTGCTAGGACAAAGCACCCAACACCCAGAGTTAAGGAAGAACAAGTTTATTTAGCTCACAGTTTGTGGAGGGTTCAGTCCATAGTCAGCCGGCTCCAAGTCAAGGTGGTGCAGCTGAGGAGCAACAGTTCACTGTGGCAAACGACAGCTAAAGCAACAAGAGCAAAAAGGAAGGAGTGCACAAGAAGGGAAGACTCTTTCAGTCCCTTATATTGTATTCAGGCTACCCAACCTAGGGTGGGTGGAGCACTCACACCCAAAATCCCAGCACTGGACCACAAATCAATCACAAACTCTAGCAGCCTGTCCCCATGGCTGCATGAGGCTTTGGAGAGACATCCAGGCAAAAACCATAACAGGAGTCAACTGATCAAGCCCAGAGTCAAGGGCAGGGATGTACTTCACACCTTGAAGACACGGCATATGCAGAGAAGCATTATTCTTATAAGAAGGAAGGAGGAAAGTATTGGAAACAAGGACCCTACGCACAATCTCGTCTTCCTCCTCACTACAGGCACCTGCTTTTATGAATGTCAGACAGATTCATGGATGATAGACAGACAGGCAGGCAGATGGGTGACCAGATGGACAGATAGAGGGATGGATGCATGCATGCATGCATGGATATTAAAATTTATTTTATTTATATTTCATTATTTACAACAAAATATCAAATTAACCTTACTGAGATTAAGCTATGCTCAATACAAGGATGCACCAGTTCAAAGTGTATAATCTGATGTTTCAACAAATGTAACCTCTACAGTCAAGATCCAGACCATTTCTGTATCGAAAGACATTCCCTTGTCTCTTAGAATCCCTCCAGCAGCAGCACCCCTGCCCCAAGCAGCCCCAGCTCTCTTCTCTGTCCCTAGGGACCAGTTTCCCCTAGTCTCACCCTCCCTGTGCACGAATCCCGCCAGACAGTCTATGTCTGGCTTCCTTTGCTTAGCAAGATGTTTTTGACATTCACGGTGTGGCGGCCTCGATCCACACTTAGATCCTGTCCATCACACAGTTGTGCTCCCCTGTGCGTGGGGACCACAGCGTACTAATCCACTCAGCCGTAGCAGACTGCAGCGTTACTTCCTAATTTATACAAGGGACAGGGTTGCACCACCCTCATCTGTTTCTTTCTTGCATGTAGGATTCTTATGGCCATTCATGTGGTCTTTCTTCTGCACCATGACTGAGCGCACACCCTACCCCCTTGTCTTCTATATCCCTTCACCCAACGAGGGATTGCTGTTTGCTGCCATGGTCAACCTCATGTATATTTGCTTGTACGTCTACAAGAGAGTCTCTCTGGTGATGATATCTAAGAACTGCATTTCTAGGGCATATTTTCTTTGTAAAATACCACCCACCACCAAAACTCCCCCAGGAGCACACACCTCCTCACATCCTCAGTAATCCTTAGGGTCCCCACTTCCTGGTTTCCACCAGTTAGGGAGTCACACACTAGTAAGTCATTAGGCTTTCCTGTGCATTTCTCAGACTGCTAATGATTCTTTTCTTGTGTTCTCTTCTCTAGATTTGCTGACACAGTTGTGAGTTGAGAAGCTTTCCTCTTTTTAATTTTATTTTTTAGAGCAACTCAAGTGATGCAAAAGCAATCTGCATCTTAACATTCACAGGTCAAAACCATTCACAGAACTCACTAGTAAAACTCTCTGGGCGTGGTGCCTTTTGAAGTAGAGTAAAACACACACACCCTTTAGTCTTTTGCTTCGCCCTCTTTTAGGTGAGGCTGGGCCACCTCCTACACCGTTCTGTCACTTACACCTGAGCCCGGGAAAAGCTGCTGCTGCCAGGGGCCAAGCCACAGATGGGAGACAGTCACTGAGTCTCAAAGCCCTGGGAGGCTGCAGGAGTATGCAGTGCGGGGAGCAGGCTTACATCAGGGACAAGGGACAGGAGAGCAGAAACAGGGCAGGGACTCTGAGTGTGTGTGCGAGCTCCATGCTGCGTGCTTCCACGTGGCCCCTCCAGGCCTGTGAGCACTGTCATGCATTTGCATCCTGTGCCTGATGTCATATAAGGCACATATATGTTTGTGTGTCCCCATGTGCACACATGTCCTGCCACTTTCACCTAGACCAATGTGTGCAAGCTCCATGCAGTGTGTGGGACACATCTCGCAGCTATGACTTATCATTTCCAGAATCTGAATGTCCCACTGTGGCAAACACCCTGCACACAAAGTCTGGGTGTGCATGCATGTGCGCGTGCCTGAGTGTGCGTGTCTGTGTCTGAAAGGGGAGGATACCGCATAGAGGGTGTCTTGTTACATAGACCAAGTAGCTCATTCTGTGAGTCTGTTTGTTAAACAAAACCTACGCACCGATTGTGTCTGTGTGCACACGCGTGCCTGCGTGCTGCGCCGAAGGGCGTCCCCACCCCCGTGTCTGTCTCCGCAGACGCTGCACACTGTGCTTTTGCACGTTGGCGTCTGTCTCCTCGCCCACACAGCCTCCCCCGCCCCTTCCCCAGCCTGTTTGTAAAGACACCGGCATAATGTGGCCATGTGTGTGAACGTGTGTGTGTGTGTGTGTGTGTGTGTGTGTTTGCCTTTTATTTTGCTCACTGTTCTGTGACAACAGAATGCCTTCCCCCGCTTACCTCCGCTTCCACATTGCAATCCTTTGGGGATATCAAGGGCAAGCCAGAGAAGGGTTACCTGGAGAAAAGGGTTGCTAGGCAACCAAACACCCACCACCCCCCCAGCACCACCAACCCAAAACTCCGTTCCAGGCCTGCAACCAGATTAGCATATTAATGAGGCTGTAATTTCCCCCGAATTGTCTGCTCGCACACACTCAACTCACAGCACACTGGCCCAGGAGTTTGCTATGCAAATAAACTGCTTTTACAGACTGCGACTTAATTAACTCATCAAGTTCATCCTCCTAACAGAAAAGGCAGACGAACTACAGATTAATGAACCTGTGTTTGTTCGTGCCTCTCTCTCCCCTGCCACAGCAAGCCGCCTTTCTCTTTTTATGGCCCGTTTCTCTTCCTTCTCTCACCAACCTGGGAGGCTCCAGAAAGCCATCTGAGGTTCCCCTCCTCCCCCCAGCCTTTCCCCGTCTTCCCTGCCTCTCCTCTGTCACCCCAGCTTGCAGTTCTGTGTCCCCCACGCCCCGCGCCAGGGGTCCCCGTGGCCTTGGTCTCCCTCCCCGCTCATGCAGCCGGGTGGAGACGCGGAGGCCTGGAAATGGGACGCTGTCCCTTTAACAAGAGGAGCGTGCAGCCTTTATTTTTGACACAGGATTCCTAGTTTAGCCTCAGCCCTGATATTCAATCAGCTGAACGCAGAGCCTGGAAGAAGAGGCGGCACTCTCCCTGCCGGCGTGTTAATTAGAAACGCCAGCCCTCCCGGCCGCCCACACTAATCAACGTCCTCCAGCCCCGGTGGAAGGACGCATGCCCAGGAGGGGTCCCTGAAACTGCGGGGGGGGGGCGCGCAGCTGAAGCTCCTGGTGGGGCAGCTTCCTACAAAGGTCCGCTCCTCACTGAGGTCTCGGCCGCACCACCTACTCCAGGAAGCCACCTCTGATTTGTTGACACTCGGTCTACTGATCAAACCTGCAATGAGGCCCTGCATTGGAAGACTGAGACACTTGTCCCTGGCCACCCCACAAGAGAAGACATGGCATGACTTCTCCTGTGCCCCAGTTGAGCTGGTCAATGACCTCCTGCCCTGTTCAGGGTGCCCCCTCCCAGCCAGGTTCAGGCCCTGTCATTTCTCACCTGCACGGATGTGTGCAAGTCGGACACACAGTTCTACCTGCCTGCCGCCTTACGCTCTGCCAGCCAGGCTTCAGCGAGCTGCCAGAGCCCGAAACGGGGCCATCCCTGCTCAGAGGCCTTCCGTGGCTGCCTCAGCCCTTAGAACAAAGTCCGGCATAGCCATCTGTGATCCAGCCATCTGTGATCCGACACTACCGAATCTCCTCAGGTTCTCCCGCAAGCAAACATCTGTGACTCCAAAATCTGAGTGGCCTCAGTTAAAGATGCAAAGTCCTGGACCTTGGCCCCAGAGACCCCCATCCCAGTGGGCACTGCAGAGCAAGGATGTGGCCTGCACAGTGCTGATCAGGCTTCCATGGACTCCTGGCCCTGTGCCTCTCGCTCTGTCTGTGGATGGTGGCCCAGCAGCTGATTCACCAGTGGCTTTGGGTCCTTTGTTTTTTGTGGTGTTGGGAATGAAGCTGAAGGTCTCCCGCGGGCTAGGCAAGGGCTCCGCCAAAGAACTGCGTTCCCAGCCCTGAGTGTCCGTCTTTTTAAGCAAGAGCAGTTTGGACATTCAAAATGAGACTTTGAGATTAATAAAGATCTTTCCTATAAATTAAAAAGTACGTGAGCGCTAGAGCTCACCTTCCCGGGTTGGCAACTGCCCCTCATCTCTCCACCCACTTGCCAGGTGACTTCGGCCAAATAACTTCCCCTTTCTGTGCCTCAGTTTCCCCCTCGGAGAAAAGGAAGTAATGATAGTACTCGCTGTACAGGCCTGGAATGAAGATTTCTTTTTCAGCCCTGGGGTTTGGACCCAGAGCCTTTGTACAGAGCTCCATTCTGCCTGTTGTTGTGTGAGGCAGGATCTCACAAAGTTATCCAGGCTGGGATTGAATTTTTTTGTACTGGGAATTGAACTCACGACCTCGTGCTTGCCTAGCAGGTGCTGTGCCATTGAGCTATATCCCCTGCCCTGCTTGGGCTTGAACTCTTGATCCCCCTGCCTCAGCCCCCCAGAGTGCTGGGATGACAGCTGTGTACCCCCACTTCCTGGCTGAAATAAGATTTTAGAACATCCACAGGAGGTACACGAAACACTAGGAAGGGGTCAGCTATGACTAGCAATGTCCCCTTCCCTGCCCCTCTGAGACCCAGGGCCACCGGAGCTCCAAGCCCTGGGGCTCTGGCTGTGATTTCACTCTCTGAACTCAGTGCCTGGTGCATAGTAGGTGCTCAGCCAGGGAGGCTAAATTGGCTGGATTTTAAATGAACTCTGACCTGCTGGAGGGGTACTGAGAAGTATCCTTGAAGGATGCAGGCAGCTCAGATGCCCAGCAGATGTGCAGACACACAGAAGGATAGACAGACACACACAAGCACAGTCACACACACACACACACACACACGAAACACAGTCATATCACAGAGACAAACACAAGCACACTCGTAAAGACATAATCAAACACACGCACAAAGGCACCAGATGCAGAGTTCCACATGCACACACGCAGACCCACATGCCCAGAGGGACGCACGGCTCACACAGGCGCACACACAAGCACACACACACACACACACAATGCTGGGGCCAGCCCAGCCCGTTTTGTTCTTGTATCAGAATCAGAGGCTGCGGTGCTGGCAGCAGCTGCCTCCCCAGCTCTGCAACAGCCTGCGTTTATTTGAAGAGTGTCAGGAGGTCATTCCTCAGCTAAATAGTGTCATTGCCATCGCTGCCGGCTCCGCCTAGGTCCTCGCCCACCGTCCATTCATCAGGCAGTGTCTCCAGCCCCAGGGCCTCCTGCCTGCCCGCCTGCCCGCCCGCCCGCTGTGCCCAGGGCTCCGCACCAAGCAGCGCCTCCTGGCTTGGCTGGAGGCTGCACCCACCCCCAGTCCCTGTCTCCCCAGCCTCCAAAACTGTGCACCAGCCTTCTAGAGGAGGAGGCAGAGGCTCAGAGAGAAGCGCATTTGTTCATTCTTCCCTCCACCCTCCCTCCCTTCATTCAAGATCAGATGGAAAGAACCTCTTGAAATCACTGACCTCAGCAGACTCAGAGCCCCTCTAACAGCCCGTGAATGTGTCTCTTGGACCAGGCATCAGGTGAGGCCTGAGGGTGCCAGGACCTCCTGACACTCACCTCTGCAGGGCCCGTTGAGTCACCCACACACACATAAATGCCAGCCTTAAAGGCTGCTGGGGAAGACAGAGGCCCAGAGGTCACGGGGCATGGGTGGACCCCAGAATGTCAGGGCAGTTCCTCCAGGAAGATGGCAGGTACACAGAGGCCGAGTGATGCCAGGGGCCAGGCCCAGGGCTACCTGAGGCCTGAGGGGCTGCAGGTGCAAAGGGCCGGAGGCAGGAGCCCACAGTGTCATTCACACAGCAGCAAGGCCAGGATGGCCCGAGCAGAGCGAGCAGGAGGAGAGGATGGAACAGGAATGCAGAGCAGAGAGGAAGGCGGACACGCAGGCAGCCTGGACTTTAACTCCACGCCCAGCCCGAGCTTCAAAATCTTCCCTAGAAGAGTGAAGGCAGGAAGTACAGGGTTGGAGTTAAGAAAAAATTTGTGATTCCTTCTAACTCTGTCCTCTCCATACCCCAGAAACTGCAGCTACCTTAGCGAAGAGAGAGAGAGAGAGATTGACAAAAACCAGGTGCCTCCAAGGTGCTCTTGTGTGGAGATTCTGGAAGCTCACTGTTTATCAGAACCACCAGGAAAATGAATTTAAAAGCAAACTGTAGCCAGGTGCGGTGGTGCACAGCTGTCATGCCAGCCACTTGGGAGGCTGAGGCAAGACGATCACAAATTTGAGACCAGCCTGGACAACTTACAAAGATCCTGCCTCAAAAGAGAAATATAAAGAACTATGGGCCAGGGATGTAGCTCAGCAGCACAGCACCTGCCTGGCAAGCAGGAGGTCATGAGTCCAATTGCCAGTACCAGAGAGAAAGAGAGAAAGAGAGACGGGGGTGAGCAGGGGGAGAGATATCTCAGTGCTCCCTAGGTTCAATCCCCAGAGGGGAAAGAAGTGGATCCTCTGGTGGCACCAGTGTATGGGGTGCTCTACCTTTCTCACTGCTGAGCTATAACACTCATGATTTAAAGGAGCAGACGGTGAATTTAGCTCATGGCTTCAGGAGATTCAGTCCATGGTCAGCCACTCCAAAGCAGGAGCATCATGGCAAAAGGGTCTGGTAGAGCGAAGCCACTTAGCTCATGGTGGCCAGGGACCCGACTGGTACCCAAGGCTGTGTCTCTTTGACTCACTGAGGCACACTCAGGAGCAGGCTTTTCTGACCTATCTAGTGTTTCCTAATACAGTGAAGCTGACAAATCAGGATTCATGTTCACACAGAGGTTGCTCACGGATAAAATCCAGACGCCCCCAGTTTCCGAGAGAACCTGTTTGATCTGGCCGCAGGTCCACTTTGTCCAGCATCAGTGTGGCTTCTCTCAGGAGCACTCTCCCTCCCTTCTGCCCACAGCTGGCTGGTTGGTGCCACTCTGGCCTCAGCTTATGTGTCACCTCCTGGGACCTAAATCCAAAGAAGTCCCCCACCATAGCACAGTCACTGTCCCGACGTGACTTTCACGTCACTCGGTTTCCCTTACCTGTGATCAACCATGGTCTGAGACAACTAAACAGAAAATTCTAGAAATAAGCAATTCATCCATGTTCAGTTGTGACCCTTCCGAGGACCATGACGTAATCTTCCATGCTTCGCTCCATGGTGGGGGGGCACAGGAACTGTCCCCGTGCCCAACGTAGAGTACAGTAGGTACTGTGACACGGAGAGAGAGGAAGAGAGGGTACCCACACAGCGTTCCTTACAGCATATTATGAGGGCTTGGTGCTGATTTCTTGCTGTGCATATGTGACAGCTTTACCATACCTAGGAAGATACAGGAAGCGACACAGGACACACAGAGTTCTGTCTGTGTGTAGATTCAGGCACCCGTGGGGGTGGGGTCCTGGCATGCAGGACCTCAGGTAAGCAAGGGTGGCACTATAACCCGGGAGGATTGGCTTGGAGCCCTTAGCTCAGGCTGAGGTGACCTGACTCGTATCTTGTCTGCTTCCTGCCGCCCTGACAAGCGAGTGCTACACGAGGCGGCCTCATGTGTCCACTACAGTGGCCTCGGGCCTGACCCAGCGCCTGGGCCTGAGAAGGTGTCCCGTAACCACCGATCGCATCCGTGAGTGACTAGGTCTGGGCTTGCAGCAAGGGCTTGAGCAGACCTGATTGTCAAATGTCAGATCCTCAAAACTCAGAAAACCTCCAGGTCTTCAAACCCCAATTCCCAACTCAATTCCCGTTCCGGTTTCGCCTCTACCACTAGAGTACAGAGACTTAATGGAAGTAAGCTTGGTTCGGATTGGACAGCTCCCGGCCCTAGGAAGGAAGCTCGTTCTGGATTGGACAGTTCCCATCTCGGGACAGTTCCCATGTCTCATTCTTCGCGGCACTTCCAACGTGTTCCGCCCTGAAGTTGGAACCTTCCCATAACCAAGGCTAGAAAGAAGCGGCCACATTCAAAGTCAGAGCCGGATATGGCAGAAGCCCCACTCCCACGCCCCCCAAATAAAAACCAGGTACTTTATGGGGCAAAAAAAATGACATAAGTGGGGGTGAAAGACCCTTTCTACAGGATGCACAGTCTGGCTCCGAAGAAACAGGAGAGCTGATCTGCTGTGTCCGCGCCCACGAGGTCCACCCAGAGGGGCGCCATGGGCTGTGCATGACGAACCACGCAACCCAGGGAGCACAGCGCTCTGCAAAAGCCAGAGGGCAACGTCGCTGCCCTTGATGTGAGGAGCTCCGGCGTCACAATTGGCCCTGGTGAGTCCAAAAACCTCTGAGCCTTTGAAGATCTGTGCTGAGACCCGGGACTGGGACAGGGCTGGGTCCCACAAAGACCCTGGGGAAAGCCCACACGTCCTCCTGCGTCGCCAGAGGAGATCCCACCACCACCACCCCAGGATGCTGCCAGAGAGGGTTTCCGAAAGCAACCTGTCCCCACCAGGCCGGCCTCTGCCGCTTTCTGCCAAGCCGTCATCGAGAGGCAGCCACGGCTTTGGGGTCTAAGAGCTGACAGGGTGACATAGCCGGCCATGCAGAAGTCACCGCGCAGGTGCCGTGACCAGAGAAAGAGCAACCAGTGTCCCTCCATCTTCCTCCCGGGACCATCCTCGGCCAAACCCTGAGGTCGGAGAGAAGCAAGCCCGCTGGGGTCACCCCACTGGCCAGCCCCCCCACGGAGGAGGGTGGCGGGTGGAGGGCGCGGAGCAGGAGGGGACCCTGGCACCTCCTCCTGGGGTCCTCAGCACAATGCCGAGCAGAGCTAGAGCCCCACGGATGCTCGCTGATGAATGCACGGCACTTGATCCAGCCTGGGCCAGCGACCCTGCATTTTTCCGCCTTTGAATGCTGCGCAGAGCCACCTCTTCTGCCGACCCCCCACCCCGAGCGCATCGCAGAACCAGTCCCTGCTTTGTGCGGGATGAAAGAAGCTGTACACAAAGGCATCGATACGGATGATTCCATGTCTATCCAACTGTGGGCACCGCAAACCAATCCACAGGGACAGACGGCGGATCAGCGTTTGCGGCGGGGGGGGGGCGAGGAGAAGGCAGAAGAGGGAATAAGAGAGGCAAAGCGCGCGCTGTCTTGATTGGGACGACGTTTCACAGGGGGCACACACATGTCAAACTGCGTGCTTTAGATGCATCGGCGCATCTGTACCAGTTGTACCTCAATAAAGCTAGAGCAATTGAAAAAAAACGAATTCCCCCCAAAACATCAAAGATCTCCCCACCTGCTAAAAATGCCATTCGCGTTGTATTCGCTGTGTTGTATTCATTCTTTCCCTATTTATTGAGCAACTACTACAAGCAAGACACTGGGGAGGAAAAAGATTAAAGTTCCCTGGTGCAGCCGTGAAGTCTGAGAACAGCCCGGTTTGTGGAGGGAGGAGGCAGAGGAGAGGGCAGGGTGGGAAACCCCTGCCTGGTTGGCACCGTGTCACAGCAGCGGGGCTCCCGGAAAGCTCAGGTGCATAAGACTGGTTCAGTCCTTTGTGACCTATGTATGTGGCAAGGGTGGCCTGGCTGGGGAGTGACCGTGGATTGGAAAAGCAGGGCTGGGAAGAGAATATCCTGGAAGAGACGGCTCTGGTGTGGACCAGGACATGGCCACGCATAGGTGGCCCCTCACCTCTCACCTCTCACCTCTCACCCCTCACCTCTCACCCTCAACCTCTCCGAGCACAGAAGCCCCTGCATCCCTGCAGACAGTGCCCATGCCAGCCCTGCCTCTCCCATCGCCAGCTTCTGGCGTCACCTTGGCTGATGAATGCATCCACACCACAGCGCCATGGACAGGAGGGCACCGGGGTCCTGTGTGCCCGGCTGGTGCTCAGAGAGGTCAGGGTGCAGGAGCAAGCTCCCCACGTCTGTCTCGCCCTGCGTCTCTCCCTGTGCTCTGACACTGCCGTGCTGTCTGCCCTCACTCACCGCGGCCAGCCAGGGCTGAAGCTCGGTGGTGAGGAGCAGGCCTGGCCCATGCGGTGCCCGGGGTTTGGTCTGCAGCACTGTGGGGAGATGGCCAGAAGGGGAGGAAAGGAACGGGTACCTCTGTCTCCTTGGTCCAAGCCCGGGTGAGGAGAGAGACAGAAAACAACCCAGAGGCCAACTCCTCCATGCCCTCCTGTGACTGGCCTCCCTCCCAGAGGAGTGGAGCTGACCTCTGGTCATCCTCCCTTGATGGTCTGTTTGTCATCAGTCACAAGGAAACCACGCTGCCCCTTGTGTCCTCATACCTCAGACGATTCTAATAAAGCCCTCCAGGAAGCACTGGCCAGCTGATACCAGGCTGAGGACCAACAACTCCCAATTCACAGATGGACAGATGGAACAGAGAAGTGTGGTAACTTTCTCAAGGTCACACAGGAAACCCGAAGGCAGAGCAGGCCTTCTACTGCGGGCGCGGCCGTCTCCAATCCTGGCTGGTCATCTGTCTACTGACTTTCTCTGAAGTTTGCCTCCAAGGACAGTGACAGACTCAGGTTAGAAAAACCAGTGGGTGGGGAAAGGGTTTTATTCACAGTCTCACAGGCGGGAAGTGAGAGTTCTGCACTTCTTTTTTTACCCAAGCAGCAACCAGATTCCCGCTAGCCCCACTGCAGGGGCCTCCAGGGAGCGTGGCTGATCAGGACCACTCTGTTTATCTACCCCTGCAGCCTGGAGCACTTCGCATCTTTTCCTGTCTCACGTTTAATGGGCCCCAGTGAACTCTAGGGTAGAAGAGGTCCCATTCCTCTTCCAGCACCCCACCCCGAGGCCTGGAGGCTCAGTAAATATCTGCTGGTTCCTTCAGATTCTTCAAAGCAGGGAAGAAGCAATCCATTTGTTGAGAAAGACTCGAAGCCCTGGTCAGCTCTCTGGACTCCTCTTTGCCTCCCCGTGGGAAGCAGCAAACAGCCACCTGCTCTAGGACTCAGCTGTGAAAAGCAGGAGGGATGTTGGAAGAAAGGGCTTGTGGTTTGGACAATACGAATTCAGGTGTGGTGGCACATGCATGTAATCCTAGCACTCAGGAGGCTGAGGCAGGAGAATCTCCACAAGTTCCAGGCCTGTG
The DNA here is from genome assembly GCA_004027455.1 of Hydrochoerus hydrochaeris. Lineage (NCBI taxonomy): Eukaryota > Metazoa > Chordata > Mammalia > Rodentia > Hydrochaeridae > Hydrochoerus > Hydrochoerus hydrochaeris. The sequence goes on from PVLA01010631.1 coordinate 27,872, forward strand.
TGGGCTCCTAAAAATAAAAAATGACCAGTGCAGATAAGCACACTTCCATCAGGCCTGTAGAATCCAGGTCACCCCTCCACTATCTCTGCTTCACAGTCACACTCAGAACAGTGGGGTGACCCTTCCCCAGTCACTGAGCAAGGTGTGATAGAGTCAGGAAACTTGAGATGAACCAAACAGAACCATTTTGGTTGGAAGAGGGTTGGCACATTGCTGTCAGAAAGCTCTGAGTTCCATTTTCCCCCTTTTAAATTGCTTATTTTATTTTATTTTATTTTATTATTTTTTTGGTACCAGGTATCGAACTCAAGACCTCATGCTTGCCAGGCAGGCACTTATGCCACTGAGCTAAATCCCCAGCCTTAAATTGCTTAATTGTACAAATTTATAGGCTACAGTGTGATAATTCCATACAACTACATGGTGTGTGATGACCTAATCAGGGTAGTTAACACCTCTGTCTCCAACTTTGAAAAATCATTTTGATGAGCAGATGATAATTGTACCTATGTACGGGGAACAGTGGGACCTGTAAACAACAGGTCCCGACCACAGCAGGGTAAATGGACCTTTCTGTCTGTTCATCATTACCTTCAGTTTGCAGTTTCCGAGCTCACCTCTTCCAGTTAGTCATAAAATATATATTGGGAGAGCTGGAAATGTAGCTCAATGGTGGACAGTTCATGTAAGTCCTGGGTTCAGTTGCCAGCGATGGGGGAAAAAAAGAAGAGAAAAAACGTATCCATCTATGGGTTCTTGATCTATGAACACAATGGATTCAATCCTGGCTTTGCAAATTACCAGTTAAAGTCCTAGATGAGAAAGGCAGGATAATGTTTGCCTGTAATCCCATAACCCAGGAGGCTGAAGCAGGAGGGTTGCCGTGAGTTCGAGGCCAGCCTGGAATGCATAGCAAGACCCTGTCTCCAAACACCAAAAAGAAGAGTTGCTCATCTCTTCTGCACCCTGGTTTCATCCGTGAAAGGGGTGGGCTGCCAGCACCTACCCCAGGGTGCTTGCGAGTGCTGGGCACGGTTATCAGTGTCCGCCCAATTTCCAGATGATCCTCTCCGCCTGCCCGGGCCAGGACATCGTGGGACGTCGCTTAGGTCCCAGGGACGTGGAGGTCAGTCCCAGACTCGGGTCACCTCTCCGCCCACCACCACCCCCCCCCGCAGATCCATAGGAACTTAGCTAGCTGTGCGCAGCAGCTGGCCCAGCTCCCTCCCGAAAGGCCCCTAAAACAAAGCCATCCCGGGTCGGCTTTTCTGAGCTTCCCAGGACGCCCGCGCCTCCCGGAAGGGAGTAAAAAGCCCAGCGGCTCGGCGAGGTTTGCACACGCAGCGCTCCGGGAGCGCGTCCAGAACGCGGCCCAGCCCGGCCGCCCATTGGCTCGGGTCAGGGGCGGGGCCACACCGGGGCGGGGCCAGGCTGGGGATCCCGAAGCTGTTTTGTTTTTTAACTGATTCTCTTGAGACACAGTCTCACTAAATGGCTTAGTTGTGCAGACTGGACTCGAATTTGGGACCCTCCTGCCTCACCCTCCTAGAGGGCTGGGGTTACAGGCGTGCCCCGCCCTCCCCAGCTTGTCAGGATCCTTCACCCCTGCTCTGTGGACATTTTGAGCTGAACAATCCCGGGGTTAGCATGTGAGAGACACCCCTGGGCTGCACGTCGTGAGTGTTAGCAGCGTCCCTGGTCCCAGGCCTCTGCCTGCAAGACGTTAGCAGCTTCCCCCACCGAGGTGTGTCCACCAGAAACGGCTCCCAGCTGGGGGACACAAAATCTCACCGACGGAGAAGCAGCTCCCCATAACAGGAAGGGACAGGATGGGGGAACAGACACAGAGGCTCACGGTAGTGGGGAGAAGGGGTGAGAGGAGAGAGGGGAGGGGTGTATCTGCTGGCGTGGGGGGGCGTCTTCTTGGCCTCTAACAGATCAAATCGGTGGCCGCTGGGAACTGGTGCTGGGGATGCCCCTTCCTCCTTAGTGAAGGGTCTGAGTCTGTTCTGTAAATATTTATTGATTGCATTTTGTAGGCAAGGCGCTTGCACGCATTCCTTCTGGGCAGTTAGTCCACACTCTAATGCTGTTGCTGTTTCTTGGTATTTCCCCGCCGGCCGCCGTCAGATGGGCTGGCGCCTGGTGCCTGGCCCTGTGCAGAGCATTTTCCATCTGCCTCTCCTGGGATCCTCCCGGCAGCCCCGTGAGGTTGTTTCTTTCACCATTATTATTTTTCCTCATTCACCAAAGTGCAATGTGCACATCAGAGACGATGAGTACCTAAGCTAGAAGCACCCAGCTTGATACACTCTGCGCTGAATGAATGAATGAATGAATGAACTGTTCAGTGGTCCAGAGCCCTTCCCCCTTCGGTATCCATGGTAACCCACAGGTATGGCATGGAAACTCACATCCCTGTGTGGATCTCCCCTGCTGGGATAGCAGCACCTCGGGGCTGGGGTGGGGAACGGTCATGCACACTGGCACCTGGCCCCGCAGTACAGCCCCTGGCATACAGTAGGCATCTAATGCATGTTTATGAAATGAGCACATGAGCGGCACAGGTTGCATGAACCTCATTTACCTTTCTAAATGTCACCACCCCACCTCACCCCCCAGCACAGGCCTCTTTCAGAGGAGCTGAGCTGTTACCTTGTTTCTTTCCAGGGCTGAAGGGCAGGAGACACAGAATGGAGAGGCATCTTTGTAGACTGCTTTTATCATGTAAAAGGAGGTTGCCCCTCAGGGTGACAGTCACCAGAGTGCTCCAGGGGGGATCTAGAGGCAGGGGCTCCCTCTGAGGCCAGGCTGCCCCAGGCTGAGGACTGGATGTGGAAGGTAGCCCTGGCCTCCCTTCTCCAGCTACTCCAAAGCCACCCAAGTGGGTTCTCTGGCTCTCATCAGTTCAAAGGCACAGCTTCCTTTGGAAAGAGGAAAGTGGCCCTCAAGCAAACCCCAGGAACTCAGGATGCTGTCTGTCCCCCCAGCATCCTCCCCCAGAGCACCCAGCCACCCTGTGAGGCATGAGGCAGGCATTTTGCTGTCCTGGCTGACAGCAGGCTGAGCCCCAGGGAGGCTGAGCCCTCTCCCCTGGCCGACCCAGCCATCCCCTGGGGAGCTGGGGCTGAAAGCCCCACAGAGAAGAGAAGAGCCCTTGCCGGAGGAGAGGAGATCTTCAGAAACCAGTTGCATCTTTTCCCCTTTGCTCCTCAGCCTCTTTGCTCTGCCCCACCCCTACTTCTCTGTCACCCTTGTTCTCTGCATGCAAAGATGCAACCAGACCAGAGCGTCCTTCATGAGACAGGAGCACGCTTTGAGCCCCATTCCCCAGGTGCAGATGCTGGGGTACAACTGTGTCCCACAGCTGCCCAGAGCACACGCAGACCCCCTCCCTGCCCGGCAGAGCATGGTCCAGACTCTAAACTGTTGATGTCACACCGCATTACCTCCACTACAGACAGGACCGCTAAACTTCCTCCAAAATGTGTCATTTGCGTGTCATCCTGATGTGTGATGTTTTCCACTCTTACCTTTTTATGTGTAGCCAAGGGAAGTCTTCTCAGGCCCCTCAAAGACAAACCAGAACCCCATCCAAGGTGGGGGACCCCTTCCCCCCAGTTGGATCCTGTATCTAGTCTGGAGAATCCACCCGATGACTGATTCCTCTCAAGGGTCCTGGGTTACACTTTTCTTTCTTCCTTTGCCCAGCTGGTCATGCATCCAGCCAACAGCCTGTTCTTTTTGCAGACACCAAAAGGCCCAGCCCTTTCTCCCTCCGCCACCCGTCTCTACTCACTCCTCTGTCTCTCTCCTCTATGTAGATACTCTATGTTCATTACTCATTCAGCCAACAGATACTGAAAAACTCTGTTTCCTGGGCCGGGGCCCTGGGGACACCATAGTTAAGAAGGCCAGTGCAGGCACTCTGCTCTCACCAAACTGATATTTTATTAAGGAAGACAGAGAAGATGAACCAGACATGGTGGCACATGTCTATAATCCTACCACTCTGGAAGGCTGAAGCAGGAGGGTCACAAATTCAAGCCCAGCCTGGGCACCTTAGCAACTTTCCAAGACCCCACCTCAAAATAAAAAATGCAAAAGGGCTGGGCATGTAGCTCAGTGCAAAGGCCTTGAGTTCAATCCCTAGAATTGGGGGGGGGGTGGAAAATAATATATTTTAACATATAAATTGCATAGTATTGGATATTGACAAGGGGCAAAAGGAGGCCCCAGAGTAGCACAGAGAGGGTGCTTTTGGATGAAAGGGAGCAGAGGCCTCAAAGGCCAAAGGGACCCAACCTTATAAACATGGAGGGCAGAGCTGGGCATGGTGGCACTGGGGAGGCTGAGGCAGGAGGATCACTGTGAGTGTGAGGCCAGCCTGGACTACAGTCAGTGCAAGGCCAGCCTGAACTGTATAGTGAGACCCTGTCTCAAAAAGACCAGAAAAGTGTTGAGGGTTTAGCTCAGCAGCACAAACACCTGCCTGGCAAGTGCAAGGTCATGAGTTTGATCACCAGTACCAGAAACAAAGAGAGAGGGCAGAAGGGCAAGTCAAGTGCACATGTGAAGGTCTTGGAGTGAGAAAAACCAGAGTCTGTGAGGCTCGGCAAGGGTCACGGTCTGCTGGGGCAGAGATGGGGTCAGGGGCTGTTGGTCAGGAGAGGAGGGCAGGAGCCACTCAGAAGAGCTCCCCAAGCAGGCCTGGGGGGTGGTGTGGATTTTATTCTAAGTGCAGGGGGAGTTGTTAGAGGGTTAAAGGCAAAATGACAAGATCTGATTTATGGTTTTAAAATATAACCTTAGTGATGGTGTGGGGAACAGATTGAAGAGGAGGACAAGGCAGGGACTCGGGCCAGGAGGCTGCAGATGAGCTGGTGGTGGCTTGGCCCGGGGTGATAATGCATGTTTATCACTTGGGGGCAGAGCTAACTGGGTTTGGAATACATTTGGGGGCAGAGATAACTGGGTTTGCTGACGGACTGGACCAGAGGCAGGAGAGACTGGGGGATCCAAGATGACTCACTGGTGTGGGCCTCAGAAATCTGCGCATGAGGCGGGTCCTCTTCGTGAAACCCACTCAGATCCTGTGAGGGGAGGAGGCCCTCTGTCCACACCATCAGTGTCCCCTGATTTCAGAGTTAGCCCTTCAGCCACCGGCCATAGGCCGTGGTGGCCTATGTTGTTAACCCCAGGACTGTGTGTTACATAGCTTATAATAGCTGGTACGTTTCCACTGCAACCTTCAGGGTGGCCTCCAGAGAACAGGAGCTATGAGAGCAAGCACAGGGGCCAAAGCCAGCAGGACCCGGGTTAGACCACAGGCCTTCACCGCGGCCGAAAGCAACAGTTAACATGTCTGAGCCTCGGTGTCCTCAGCTGTAACACATGGCACGTGTCTAACACTTTTAGGGTTTCAGTGACAATTAAGGAGTCCAGTGCACACAAGGCTCATTTGACCCTTATTTACTTTTTTCTTCTCTTTTACCACGTGGCCCAAAGGGAAGATCTTTTTGGACTTAGTTGAAGATTCTGGGGTGTCTGAGTAGGAAGATAACAGGCAGAGTTGGGGGAACCAGAGTGCCTTTGATTGTCCCAGCCCAAGATGCAGCCCCTTATCGAAAGTCATCCTGGGCTGAGAATTCTGGTCCTTGTGTCTTTGTGGATGAATTAGCTCTGTGATACACAGACGGGGACCCAGAGCGGTGTAGTGCATCAAATTCTCTGGGGCTTCTCTCTCCATATGAATTGCTGATATTGAGAAGACCAGATAAAGAGCTAGTTCCAGGGCACTAAGGATCTCTGCGAGGCAGGGTGCCTGTGACATACCAGCAAGAATGTGCAGAGATCTGGGTCAGAAAAGTGGGCGCTCAGCCCCCCGAGAGGGAGCATGTGGTTTTTCTTTCTCCCCTGCATGAACTTACTTAACAAGCGCTGCATACAAATTCAAGCAGAGGGACGGCTGCTCTGCTCAGTGTCGATACACCACGAGAGGCATCTAGGTGGCACCAAGCACATTTAGAAAATGGAGCAGTGGATTAACCCTTCTGTGCCCCAACTCTCCATAGAAGTCATTTTCCTCTCAATAATCTGGAAAACTGTGGTCCTTAGTGGTCTCATTTCTGCCTCAAAGGGTTAAGTCAACTTGATACCCATCATTGTCACCCTCACAAGCCATCTTCTTTCTGGTAGGTGACAAAGTAGGCTTTGCCTTCAGGGGGAGTCACTAAGTCTCCCCCACTCCTGTAAATTTTTCTACCCGAGGGGTTAAAGTGCCAGGATCTGACTGCCCAAAACAAAAATTTCAAAACTAAACGCCTGGCTTCTTTATCAGAATAAAACCACAGGGCAGAATCATAGTATTCATTTTGGTTAATCCGGTTCTTCTTAAACACAAACCCCAACTTTCTGAGGGGTGGAAACAGCTACACGTGTCTCTTGCAGCGTCCAGTTAAAACAAACCTTTATTACACCACTTACATGAGAAAGGAGAGATCGTTTTCAATCAACCGCCATAGATCTGTCTGACACAGGCTCTAAGGCGAGGCAAAGGAAAAATAAAAGAAGCGAAATAAAGGCGTAGAAAGGCAGGGGTCACCGTGAAGGAGCCACTATGGAGGGGAGAAGGGACCGCAGGTCCTAGGACCCCTTCTCGGCCTCCCCACGGGTTCAGCACCACGGACAGCTCCCGTCTTTGTCTTGCGCCAACTCCCGCCCCGCCCAGGGTGCGGAGCAGGTACCCAGGGCCGTGTCCTCCGCCTCCTGCGACAAACCTGCTTGGACAGAAAAACACAGAGGGCAGAGCAGTAGCAGCTATCCTATTTTCTCCCCGCATCCTCCGAACTTGGCCCTGATCCCACCCCATTACAACTGGTTTCACTTGGGACCTCGATTCTGTCTAACAGGTTTTGGGGTGATTGTTGAGGGCCAGAGACAGTCTCCTTGGCAAGCTCAGATTGGATTTGGGGTTCATTTCACTGTCACTGCCCGAAGCCCTGGTCACCCACCGTCCGCCCTCACACTACGCCTTGTCTTTGACAAAACTAAACATAAAACACACACAAACAAAAAAGAAAAACAGCAACTACAACAAAGAAGAGAAAAAGCAGGAACAGTGAATGCTTGCCGGGGACAAGGCCAAGGCTGTGGACACACAAGGCAGGCCAGACGCAAAACCTCCACTCAGAGGAAGGGAAACCAAAACTCAGACCGAGAAGCCAGAAAAGATAAGGAAGCTTTTCTTCTGTTGCAACCACAAATGCACAAAAAAGCAATAAGATGGTGCAAGGACCTGAGCTCAGGCAGTTCTGTTCGCTTGTGTAAGTGCAGAGGGCATCGCTTTTTCTCCCTTTGACCAGGAAAAGGTCTGGTTCCGAGTTCAACAGCCTGCACCTACCTAGGCCGCTCACAATATTGCTTTCTTTCTCAGGATCCAGGATAAAAAGGGATTTCTTCTCACGTCCTGCTCAGCCAGAAACCTTACTTCCAGGGCTGCTGTAGAAAATGCCCAGTGAGCATGAGAAGCGCTCTCTCCAAATCCTACACACACACACACACACACACACACACAAGCACACGGCAGCCTGGGGTCAGTAAACTTATGCGCTTCCTCCAAGCTTAAGAAAAGTAGGCCAGCCAAGCCACAATACACAATTTTATCCCAAAGTGGGGCCCTCGGGCAGGGTTAAACTGGTAAAGTAAGCTTAAGCATGAACCTCCCGGTCATTGTTGGCCAAAGCGCTCAGTGTTGGGAGGAAAGAAAGAACCCCTCAAGACTCCCTAAAGCTTGGGGCCCAACTTGGGCATGGTGGGGAGGTGGTGGGGAGAGATGGCCACCAACCAACCAGCCGAGCGACCCAGAGCCACCGTGGATAGATCTGTATTCGCCTGTAAAACAAAGTATCTCACCACCCCCCACCCCACCCCTCACAAATATTCCTGGCTCTTTTTTTTTCAAAACGGCATTCTGCCCTCCCTCCCTTCCTTCTCCCCGAGGAACCTGGGAGAGAAAGACCCCCTCCCACCCCCCCCACCCCCGATTCTCCTCTCTGAGACCAGCTCAGAGGTGTTTTGGAGAAGGCGCGATCCCTGCTGTGGTCCCCGCGGAGCATTAAGGGCGCCCAGAATGTACTCGCCTGGGAGGAAGAAGCTGGGGTTGCCTTCCCTGGTCCCCTCCCCCCTCCCGGGATCCGTGGGGGTGGGCACCCAAGGGGGTGGGCTCGGGGGTCCGCCTCCCGCCGAAGCCGGCCCCGGCACACGGTGTTCCGCTGGCTGCTGTGTAAACGGCTGCTTTCCCATGCAGATTTTCCTTTTAACACCTTCTAAACAAAGGCTAATGAGGCCACTGCATTACTCTATCAACACACAATCATTAGCAACCGAGAAATACACACACACACACACACACCCGCGCACGCACACACTCACAGCGCGGGCTGCCAAAGTCAGGGGAAATCTAAAGGAACCCATATTAGGCTAACAAAAAGGAGGTGGGCTAGGAAGGGTGGGGGAGGGATGGGCGAGGGCGGCGGGCAGAGGGGGAGGGGAGAGGGAGTGAGAAGCCATCAAAATCAGGAGGGGAAAACGGCCAACAGAAAAGGGTCGGAAGGAAGATGCAGACTGAGACGAAGCCTGGCTGGTCACAGGGACAATGATGGGGAAAGTGTGGGGACCCTTATTTTGGAGGTTAGGGGTCGCTGGCAAGCTCTGCTCTTGGGGCTTCAGGGATGAAGGGGAACTACAGGCATCTTAGAAACAGTGGCCAGGGGCCAGGGAACAGTCTCTACAGCCTGCAGGGCCAGAGGGGCAGCAGGGACCACAGCTGGGCCTTGACTCCCCGCAGAGGGACCCAGCAGCCTCCAAGCCTGAACGCCAGGGCCAGGGTGAGGAGAACCCCCACCAGGCTCTACTCAGACCCAAGGCAACTCTGCCTGGCTTCACTGAGGGGCCGCATGTAGGCTGCTCTGCTGACCCCAGCAGCAGGAAGACCTCGGTGGTATATTCCTGGAGGGGGCTTCACTGGGAGGAAAGAGGGGACCTCACACCCTGCCCTGGGCAATTGGGATTTTCCGGGGAGTCACACAGACCAGACAACTTTGGAGCTAAATTTCAGCATATACCTTCCACCTGCTCCAACCTGGAAATGTGGGGCCCCAGCCTCTCTGTCCCAGAACCCCTCTTAAAGTTCCAATCCAGGTATGGGGCTGGGGTTGAGTTCAGACTCGCAATCCCCCCTCTGGCGCTAGAGGGAAAGTCTTGTGGGGAAACCTTTGGGGGGGGGCGACACAACGCGATTGTTAATTCCTGTCCCCGGCCGCGCTCCCAAGGAAGAAAAGGGATGAGAAAGAAAGCAGGACCGGAGGGCAGAAGAGAAGGGGGAGGAAGGAGAGGAGGGGTTCCCTGCCTTTTTGATTAAACGTCCCGGGTCAGGCTTGCCCAGTTAACTAGACCGTTAATTAAGCCATGCACCGTGCGACTGCCAGGCGGCCCGCGCCCCGCTGAGAGGTTCCGCAAACACAGCGCCGCGTCGCCTCTCTGGATTCCACGCAGGCTGGACGCTCTCCCTGCCCGGCTCCGGGCTGTCCTCCAACCGGCCACTCCGCTGAGACCCCGAATCCTCACCCGCTTCCACCCACCCACCCCCGCCAGCCCTCGCCGGACGCCGCGCCCGCGCGCACCGGGGTCCGGACTCGGTGGGCAGAGCCGGGCTGCAGAAGGCAGAGGCTGGAGCCGGGTCCGCGGGCTCGATCGCCGAGCCAGCCGCGCTCCTCCCGCCTCTGGGCGGCCGGGCCAGCCCGTGGGCCCGATGCTCGTCGGGGGCCGCGTCCTCTTGTTGGCGGGCCGGGCGCGGCGGGGCGCTGAGTGTGTGCGCGGCGCGGGCTATATTTACACCCCAAACAAAATAATTACACTTTTGTCGGAGGGAGAAAGCCAGTGATTAGGCGCGGGCTCTTTGCGGCAAAACAGTTTCTCAGTGGTACACCAGTATAATTTTTCACGGCTGGCTGAAATCAAAGAGGGGAGGTAATGAATCCGGCGAGCAATTTAAATTTACAATTTGTAACGCCGCCGCCGCCGCGCAGACCCGGCCGAGAGCGCAGCTCCCAGGCGCTCGCTGCGTTTGTTTAATGTTAAAGCCGCGCGGGCCCTGGGGGGCGGGGAGGGGGGGGTGGATGAGGATGGGGGTGCTGGTATTGGTCGAGGTCTAGAAGAGGCCCGCTGCGGTGCCCAAGATATTCAAGGGAGTAGAGGGCGAGGGGTGCGCTCCCGGGCGGCCCCCAGCGCGCGCGCACGCCTTCTCCAAAAAAAGCCGGCCGCTGCTGGCCAGGCGCGTGGAGAGGGACCAGGATGCCGCAGGCCGCCGAGAAGCACCTATTCCTACCTGGCCGCTGAATCCTCCAGGCAGACTTTGCAGGAGGCGGCGGAAAGTGAAATCCTCTTTGGCCTGCAGAAAAGGCAGCTCCTAAAGGCCGCCAGAGTCCTGGTTCCTGCTGCCACCCCGTGCCCCTGGCTGCAGACGTTGCCCAAAGCACCCCCACACCCCAGTTCAGCTCGCCTCCAAACTCCCACTCCGGGTGGGTGTGCACCTCCTCGACCGTAATTAATTACCGAACTCAAGGGGGAATATGCGAACCGCATATTACTGACTCTACAGGGCTTAAGTGATCGGAAACAGATTATTATCTTGTTTGTCTTTTGTCTGTTTTACTTATCCCGCCGCCGTCTGTCGAGTTGTAATGCTGATACTCTTTACTCTAGGAGGAAGGTTTTATACAGTAAATTCCATCACCATCTTGTATAAGTGACATTGCATCTCCATGCCTTACCCTGTTAAGACACAAGTGGTTTATTAGTTACATATAGGAGGGGATCTCACTGCCTGGTCGCCATCTGTTAGCGCTGTAGGCCGGGATAATGTATCTAATAGTCGGTCTGCTGGCAGCTTCCGAGGCTGCGCACCCTGGAAGGTAGCGAGGTGTATGAATTTCCCGGCTGCCCGGCTGGCAGAGGGGTGTCTGGTGCTGAAAGTGAGGCCCTGAGTGAGAGGATGGCAAGAGATGGAGAGGTCAGTCCAGGCCACTGGACTCAGCCTCAGGTCCAGGGAGACCCACACCACCCACCCCAGGCAGGGCAGAGCTGAGGCAGGCAGGTGCCCCAGCTGCTCCCTCCCAATTCTTGCAGCCTCCCCAGCCTGGCATCATGATGGACAGGACCTGGCTGTGCTGACTTTTAAGCACATCCAGGAGAGGAGAGAGAGAGTTTCTCAGGGAGTCAGACGGAGCTGAGTGCCCAGGCTGCCAGTGCCCCTCAGTGGACAGAGCCCCCTGGCTGGGGACACACACTGCTTTGGTTCCTGGAGTCCTTGTGGGGGGACTGAAGGAGGATGGGCTTGGTGCATCCATACTGGAGCAGAGGGGGCCACCAGATGGGGAGATCCGGGCACCCCAGAATGTATGCGTGGAATGCAAGCCTTCTACCTGCACCCCAAAGTCTGCAAGGTGCACAATGAGAGGCACTGAGCCAGATGCTGGGTCCTGGTGCCCCAGTAGAGAAGCAGAGGGAGAGAAACAAAAAGAGAGAGAGTGAAAGAAAGGGAGGGAGAAACGGGCAGAGGAACCAGAAAGGGAACAGATGCTGGGCGGGCATCAGAGAGATCGGAGGGGACCACAGAGACTGGGGAGACCTCGGGAGCAGAAAAGCCTGCGAGAGACAAAGACTGAGTGGGCAGCGTGGTTGCCTTTGCCAGGAGCGGCTCGGCGTCTCTGTCCCCTGCCTCCAGGTCCCTGTTTCTCCACCTCTGCCTCGGCTGAGACCTATTCACGCTCCCAGCAGGCAGCCAGGTGTGGCCAGAAACAGTTCCAGTCCAGGCTCTGGGTGCTGCTCTCGCCGGGCCCAGGAGGCCAGGTGCAATCCAGCCTGCTTGTTCTTGGCTGAGCCGGGCTCTGAGGGCTCTGACCGGCCTGGCCACCATGTCCTGTGTCCTCTTACATCTGCGCCCTGACAAACTAGAGGCCAAGTAGCAGCACTGACTAGTAGACGCTGCCCAGGTTGGGGACTTTTCTTCCAGACAACCAGCTGGTAGGTCAGTGCCTCATCAGAGACCAGCACCCATCGGTTCCCTGTCCCCAGCAACACCACCTCCCCCAGAGGCTAGGGGGCAGCGCCAGGTCTGACAAGAAACAGGGAACCAGGGAACATCTCTGTGCCCCAGTGGAGGTCCCTCGCAAATCTTGCTCCCCACAATCCGGGGAAGGTAAACACTGCTAGAAGTACGTGCCCAAATGCAAATATACTCCTTCCCTCCACCTGCAGGAGTCACATAAACAAAAACCGGTCTGAACAAATACACACAGGCAGGCACACAAACACAGACCTACAGAATTTTGTGTTCTCAAATATACCAGACCCAGCCCAGCTACACAGTCCCAAGCAGGCACATGCTCAGCCACACACACATACATGTTCAGATCTTTACAGAACATTTCCACATCCATGCTAGCACACACGTGCATAATCTTCCACATAAATGTACACACTTATGCGCACAAACGTCCTTACATTGACACTGTCTCAAGTAAATCTACTCACACTAACAAAAATCAAAATGCACACACAAACAGCAGAATCAACTGCAATTATAAGCAGGCACATTTGCACGCACACAAAAAAAAATACACACACCACAAACACACTGGCAAGATTGATTACTAACACAGTTTAAGCAAACGAAACACTGCCGTTTTCAAATAGCAGCTATACACAGAAAAACTCAGTCAACAGACCCAAACAAACACCCACAGCCAAGGCCTGGCACCAATGTGCCCTTGGGTGGCCCCAGCCTATCAGGGGAACAAATACCCTGGCTGCACAATCCCAGACTCCTCAACTGGCAGCCTCAGGAAAGAAGGTCTGGTCCCTTCGCTTCCTCTTCCGGCCTGCACACTCCCTGCCCACGCACCTGGGAACCCCACAGCCGAACCCAGACCCCCCAGACCACTGTGCGGTCATCCTGTGGGGCCAAAATCCCAGCGAGCGTACACTGCACATGAACAGCACGCAGCCAGCACCGGCCGACACCCCACCACCACCACCACCACCACCACCACCACCACGGGCTGTGCAATCCAATCCCCACAGTGCCCGGGCCAGCTCGCCTGGGACCTAGAAAGTGTGGCCGGGAAAGCAGAGACAGTGAGGGCCCTGTCCCAGCAGCCACAGGTCAAGATAGACCTCCCCCGTCTCTACTGCTCTCCCAGAGCCCGGGGAGCGCTGCTGCAGGCCAGAAACTGGAGTCCTGGACCAGATCCGCCGAGACCTACCCCTCCCCGGCTTGGGCTGGACCTTGGTCCCGCAACCAGGCAAGGAAACCAACGCAAGCCCTGCGTGGCCTCCACTGGCTCCACAAGAAAGGCCTGGCTGGGCCCCAGCCCCGTGTATGACAATAGAAGTCAGGGACCCGGGAAACGCGACATTGCAGTCGCAGCTCTGGGGCCAGGTCCCACAGGCACCAGGGAGCAGAAGTCCAATCTTGGGGGAGGGGAGGAGGAGACAGACAGCACACTCCAGGCCTTGGGCAACTTCTGTAAGTTCCGAGGATGGCAAAGGGAGTTGGGGGGCCCTGGCTAACTAGGCCTTGGAATCCAGGCCCCCAAATATTTACAAAGAGAGAGAGACAGGAAGAGCTTTGTTTTCCAGCTCAAGCGCCCCCGCCCTAGCCCCAAACTGGAAGGTAAATACTTACGCAGCCCCCGGACCAGGCACAAGCTAATACTCAACAATACTGATGCCTTGTTTTTTTTGCTCTGTCCGGACCGCAACGCTGTAGCCAATTTAGATATGCTATAAATTTAAGAGGTTGCCATGGCTACGGTGCGCCCATTGGCCGCCGGGCCCCCTACGTGCCGCGCCACGTCACCAAATCTGAATAAGGATGCGCGAATTAGGCGGCGGCCAGACAAAGATGAGGATCCCGACCGCTTGAAAGTGGGGGAAAGTGCCGGCGCCTCGCCACCGGGGAAGGGCGCTTGGCAGTGCAGAGGCCGGCAGCCACCAGAGACACCTGCGGGGGCCCAGAACCAACGCCGGGGTGCACGACTTGCGGCACGAGGGCGTGAATGCCGCCACCCCCCACCCCACTCTGGGTAACCCAGCTCCAGGCCCCAGATCGTCCGAGGACTTGACCAGCTGAGTCTCGGGCTGGACCGGACTCGCTCCGTGGCGGCGGCGGCGGCAGCGGAGGCGGCGGCGGCGGAGTCGAGAGGCAGAGAGCAGCGGCAGGGCCAGGAGGCCCAAGGGCCAGGGGCCCCAGAGGGAGCCGAGGCGGCCGGGGCCTCCAGGGCGCGCGGCTATGATGGTGCACTGTGCCGGTTGCGAGCGGCCCATCCTCGACCGCTTTCTGCTGAACGTGCTGGACCGCGCGTGGCACATCAAATGTGTCCAGTGTTGCGAGTGCAAGACCAACCTCTCGGAGAAGTGCTTCTCGCGGGAGGGCAAGCTCTACTGCAAAAACGACTTCTTCAGGTAAGAGGCCGAGCGCACCGCCCGAGACCCGCGCCGCCCGCGCTTCCCCAGGGCGCGGGGAAGAGACCAGGAAACCCAGCCCAGCTTCCTGCGCGCCTGCACTTGGCTGGGAGCGGGTACTCTCCGTCCTCCTCTGCCCCCTGCCCTGCAAAGGGCCCGTGCCCAGGCGGAGGAGGCCTCACCTTCAGTCCCAGCAAGCTCCAGGGCGGTGGGGCAGGGGAGGAAGCCTGCTCACCGCGGCTGGAAACCCAGCACCAAAGCTTCAAGCCCTGCTCTGAGGGAGGCAAGATTTTCCCTGGAGTTGAGGCAACTAGATTTCTCCTCCAGAGCAGGTTTCGCAAGTCCTGAGGTGCCCTCTGAACAAACAGAAACTTCCCCCGCTGTGGAGGGGGCCTAGCCCCAGGGCGAGCGAGCCTCCCCCTCCCCCACCTCACCCCCACCCTCCGAAACATTCTCTCCCCTGCTGAAAGCCCAAATGGGTGGAAGCTGGGAACAGGGATCTCTGGAGGGCTGGCCTGGGCTGTCACCTATCCCCAGTCCTTCCAGCTCTCAAGCCGACCAGGACAGACCATCGCTCTGAGCCTCAGTTTCCCCATCTGGGAAAGCAGAGGCTCAACCTGGAAGCCCAGAGGTTTTGCCAGCAGTTTAGCACTGTCTGCTTCCCCCAGGCACCCAGAGCCCGCTTTGTCGGTTAAAATTCCGGGTGCTGAGGGAAGGGGGGCTGTGATCCACCCCGCAGAGAAAGGCAGCCCGCCCACCCTGCACTGGGGAATCTGAACAGGAGAAAATGTCAGCCGCGCCTTTACACGTGTAAAGCCCCTGGCCCGGAGGCCCGCGCCCTAATGCGCCGGTGCTCACAAAGTGCCTAATGATTTTTGATAAGGTGCATATGGCCAATTACGCTGCCGGATAAGGCCAAAAGTGACTTATGGTTCCTAATGCCCTCACTACATCAATGTCACCCAAATTCACCCTGTTTAAGACATGGGTGTGAGGAGATGTGGGGTCCCCAGAGTCCTGATCCCTCTTCCTTTCCCCCCCAAAACCTGCACCTTGGTATTCCCTTTGGGGGTCTAGTCTAGGGGAGGCAGGTTTGTCCCTGAGCCAGAGGCAGAAAGAATAATAAGCAGACCTCAAAGAAGGGGACTGGAGTGATTCCACACCCTGGCCGTGCAGGGTTTGGGGTGCCTTCTGGTTACATTTTCCCACTGACTGCCAGGGCCAGGTTTGGGGGAGCAGGTTGCAGCTCAGTCCCAGCTTGCCAGAGTCTGTCTCTGAGACCCTGCGGTCCACAGCTCCTGGCTCAGTGGTCCCACACTAGAGACCGAAAGGCTCCTCATCAGCATTGGGGATGAGGGGAAGCTCTCCTGCTTGGGGCGAGGGGTTCTCCAACCCAGCGCTAGGCCCAGCAGCCAGGCAGACGGGCCCTCCTTGGGCCCCTGGCAGATAGGAAGGGTCCAGGGAGCAAAGCGCAGAAGTGGTCCAAACCCAACCTGCCTGGCTTCCAGCGCTCCCATGTGCATCATTCCACTAGAAGCAGGGCGGTCCCCGTCCCAAGAAGAGCCCTGGACATTTGTCCCTCTTCTGTTCTGGCCACCGAGGGCAGAACCGAAGTTCCAGCTGACAGGTGACAAAACAGAGGCTTCTGAGAAGCCAGGGAGGGTGGGAAGCGGCCAGAGGGGACTGGACTGGGGTCCACCCGGCAGTGACAGGCGCCTCGCGTCCCTCCGAATCCGCAGACGCTTCGGCACCAAGTGCGCGGGCTGTGCACAGGGCATCTCCCCCAGCGACCTGGTGCGCAAAGCCCGGGGCCAAGTGTTCCACCTCGGCTGCTTCACCTGCACGGTGTGCAACAAGCAGCTGTCCACCGGGGAGGAGCTGTACGTCATCGGCGAGAACAAGTTTGTGTGCAAGGATGACTACCTGAGCTCCTCCAGCCTCAAGGAAGGCAGCCTCAACTCAGGTACTCGGGCCTCTGCCCTGCCTCGGCCCGCGGCCTGGCGCCCGCCGCTTCCTTCCTGTGCCCGCTCCACGCTGGGCTGAGAGCTGATCTCCCGGGTTGCCCTGGCAGGGCGCGGGGAGGGGATTTGAGGCCAGGGAAGAGAGAGCAATTGGAGCCCACTCCGCCCCCCACCCCCGCGTCCCCTCAATTCATACGCCCTTCCCTAGGGGTCCTGTGCCCCTGTTTAGACCTGCTCCACTCATTTTTCTGTGGAGTTTGAGGTCCTGGTAATTTCTAGGCGAACTGCGATTTGGAGGAAGGAGAGAAGGGAATGGAAGAAGGGAGGGGACATCTGTAGGCCCCACTGTCCCCTCTTCGAGAAGGCGGTTCTCCCAGGCGTTCCCTCGCCCCGGCCCTCCCCCAGCCCAGCTCCCCTGGAGGTGCTAAGGGGGTTGGAGCGGGGCCCTTTCAAAGGCCGCCCCGCCTGGAGAGTGGGCGGGCGCCCGGTCCCTGGGGGAGGGGCTGTCGCAGGTTTGGGAGGGGACCCAGCCTGGTCCGTGGTAGCCTGGGCCGGCTGGAACCGGCCACTGAATTGGAGAGGGATCGGACGGCCGCTGACGCCGCTGTCCCCTTCCCGATCCGTCCGCCCGCAGTGTCCTCCTGTACAGACCGCAGTTTGTCCCCGGACCTCCAGGACCCACTGCAGGACGACCCCAAGGAGACAGACAACTCGACCTCGTCGGACAAGGAGACGGCCAACAACGAGAACGAAGAGCAGAACTCGGGCACCAAGCGGCGCGGCCCGCGCACCACCATCAAAGCCAAGCAGCTGGAGACGCTGAAGGCCGCCTTCGCCGCCACGCCCAAGCCCACGCGCCACATCCGCGAGCAGCTGGCTCAGGAGACCGGCCTCAACATGCGCGTCATTCAGGTGCGGCCGGGGCGGGGAGCCCAGAGCCCCTCGCCCGCCCGAGAAGCCGCGCGCCCCAGGCCAAGGCCAGCAGGGCGCCCGCCAGCCCGAGGAGGGGCGCGAGCGCTGAGCGTCGGCTCGGCCCGCCGTCCTGCTGCTGTGCGATTCGGGACGGGGAATTCCGTTTACTGCCCTGTTCTACCAAGGTTTTAAGCCTCTCTGGGCTCCAGGACCCCTCCTTCCCTCCCATCTTCCAAGCAAAGAAAGAGGCGAGGTCCGAGCCCACCGGCCGCAGAGCCGAGGCAGGAGCCTTGCCGGGCGGGAAGCCTTTATGAAGCCGTCAGGCCGCCGACAAGCCGAGGACCAGGAAACCCAAGTCTTTATGAGTCACCCCACGGGTCCGCGAAATCCTTCACCCTTGGCTGGTTCGCCGAGGCCCCTCTCCACTCCTCCTGGCCTAATCCGGCCCGGGCCCCGCCTCGGGGGAGGCCCGATGCGCCAGAGGCGTTAGGACCCAGCAGGGGCAGCGCGGGTAGGGAGCAGAGGGGAAGGCGCTCCGGACCCCAGCTCACTGCCCCCTCCTCTGTCCCAGGTTTGGTTTCAGAACCGACGGTCCAAAGAGCGCCGCATGAAACAGCTGAGCGCGCTGGGCGCGCGGAGACACGCCTTCTTCCGGAGTCCGCGGCGCATGCGTCCGCTGGGCGGCCGCTTGGACGAGTCTGAGATGTTGGGGTCCACCCCTTACACCTACTACGGAGGTAAGAGGCACCCGGGGACGCGCCGCTCTGCACCTTGCCTGCGCTGCTTTGGGTGACCGAGCCCTGCGCACTTTCACTCTGGGACATGCTTCGGCCTCTGCCACTCACGCGGGCATACACAATCAAGGACACACCTGAACACGCATCACACCCTTGCACACTCACCCCGGACACCAAAGCAGAGACGTGCGCCCATACAATGGCACACGTAACACGCGAAATGCAGGGGCTCCTTTACCCACGAAGGACACCAGAGCGCACGCACACCCCTGTGTTCAGACCTCGAGGATACACTTTGAGACACTCGATGACAACAGCCACACACAGGTACACTCCGCTGAGACGCAGCCAAAAAGGCACACAGGACAACACACTTCCCAGGGCCACTGCATTTGTGTCTCTCCACTACTACCGACAGCCTCGCGGCCGTCCGCGCCCTCGCGCCTGGGGTACTGGGCAAAAGCTGGAACCGTGCTTGGTGTCCTGGGATGGAGGGTCTGGACAGGCCGCTGGCCACCTGCTGGCTGGGCTGACTTCCAAGGCTATATACCTCCTACTTAGCGGCCACCACGGGCGGTGGGGCTGGTGCTTCTAGCCTAAACGGAGGTCACCGCAAGCCCACTCTGCAGCCCCAGGGATGAGGGAGTTCGTGTGTGCGAGCCGGCTCCTTGCACCCAAATGTCCCTTTCCTGTCTTAGGGGCTGGGGCACAAAGGGGGAGTTCCGAGGTCCGTTATCATGTCCTCCACCTGGCCACCCTCTTTTCGACTTTCTCTCCTCCACCCTCATTTTCCTCACACTGAATTTGCGACCCGGCCCGGCTTTCTGCTGGGCCTGTTAAGCCCTTGCTGGGGCCCCGCAGTCCTGGCTCCCCTTTCTGGAAAGCACTTCCCCCTTTTGACTCCTAAATGTCTCAACTTGGGGGGTCACCAGGAAGGCCTAACCAAGGAGGGACGTGCGTTCTGCGGGGATCTCTGCCTGCTCGGGGCTGGTAACCCAGTTAGAGAGGCCGACTTCGGAAGGACTCGGGCAAGTGAGGGGGAAGAGAGAGCGGGGCCAGGTGTCCAGTCGTCTCCAGCAGAACCTGGCACTGGCTGCCAGCAGCGTCTGGAGACGAAGCCTGGGCCCCTAGAATTTGTGGCACCGTGACAAATTGTTCTCTGCAGTCCAAGGCCCAGGTCGGGGGAGCCTCAGCCGCTCAGCCCGGCTGGAACAGACTCGGCGTCGCCCCTCGCCCTCTGGCCACCTCGCTGGGCCTCTTTCCCCACAGATTAGGCCCTGAGCAGCAAGGTGGTGGAGCGGTATTGGCCCGGAAGGTTCCCGCCCGAGTAATTAACCAAGGTTTCCGGGAGGACCTGTCGGCCCTCCCCGAACCGCTCGCGCTGTCCCCTGCTCCTGCTGTGTGAGGAGGGAGGCAGGACGCCCGGGTCCCTCTTTCCACGGAATTTGGCGGGGGGGCCTACTCCCCAGCCCCCAGCAAAGCAGCCCCGCCTAATCCGCGCTGGGAGATCCTGGCAGCGGCGGCCGGCGGCGGGCGAGAAAGGGGCCGGGCGGCGGGGCCGGGGCTCCCCGTGGGAGCGCGCACAAAGCCCCAGCTGCGGCTTTTGTGCCCCTTTCAGACGGCGTTTGTTCCAATTACCTCCAGCCCGGCCGCCATATGGGCGGAGGCGGCGCGCACGGCGCCGGGCCGCGGCCTTCGCGAGCATGCGGGCTCGCTTCGGTCCCCGGGGGCCCCAGCCCTTACTCTTTGGGGCCCCAAATTCGCGTCTCTCAAGCTTCTCCTTCCGTTTGGAGGAGAATGGAACCCGTGTATTTTAAGCAATCTGGAGCCGTTTTATCTGTTATGTAAACTGTGTCCAAGTCACACCTGCAGACCCCTATTAGGACAGATTTGGGGGTCCGGGGAAGAAAGGCGGGGCAGGAGCTCAGCCCTGACTGAGAGCCAGGGCTGAGCCAGCGGTGGGTTTGCAGAAGAGCCTGGCTTTTGCATGTGTTGCTTTTCCCGCCGTGCAAAGCGGGTTGTCGTCTCCACTTTGGGCTCTCAGGTGCCGCTTCTGTGGGGTCTCCTACCCCAAACCCTGAGGCTGCGACCTGCATGGAGGCAGCAGTTTGTCCCACCAGGCCTCAGGGAAAGGCCGTGGGAGAAAGACAGAAGGTTGATGCAGAAGCGATCTGTGGAGGCAGGTGGCCCCGCACCCCGTGAATCTGTGGGGAAACGCGCATCTGCGCGTTTTACTCGGGAGAAGCTCCAAAGCCGTCACCCGCTTCTCAGAAGGGCTCCGCGCCCCTCGACGGGTGTCCTGGCAGAGCCGGCCAGCACGGGGGAAGGTCAAGCCCCTACCCCGAGCGCCCGCAGGCCTGCGTGTCCTGCTGTCCCTCTTCCAAGTCCTTGGGGCTCAGCTCCCTCTTCCAGATCAAGCCCTGCATTCGCGCAGCCGGGCCGTGGCAGGGAGCTGCCCAGGGTCCTCCGGGCGCAGGGACGGGAGGGCGCTGAGGCTTCCAGGTTGTGAGGAGCCCAGAGCCCAAACCCGAGGGTCCTCCGCGCTCAGGCCGCCGCGACGCCGCCCCCGTGCGCCCTGCCTGGCGGCTCAGGGCTCCGCGTCTCTGGCGGCCCCGCGTCTCTGGGTCTCGGCTGCATCCTGGCTCCTCCATCACCCCGGTGCGTCCGCGAGTCTCCGAGGCGACCGGCTCATCCCTTTCTTTCGCGTCTCTTCGATCTCCGATCTCCGGGTCTCTGGCGGTGACCTTGCTGTGGGGATGGCACCTCCGGGCTCCGTCTCCCCCTTTCTGCTGGCGGCTCCCCGCCGCGCTCAGGGCCCTCTCCGCCGGCTTCACCCGCAGTGTGCCGGCCCCTCTCCGTCCGCTCTGTGTTCTCGGCACCTCTGAGACTCCGAACCCCACATTGTCTGCTTCGCAGGGAGCCGGGACTCTGTCTCCGCCCGTGTCCCGTATTGTCCCTGTGTCTCTTCCAGTCGCCCCTGGGCGCGGCGCCCTGTCCTCTCCCAGCGCTCTCCGGGTCCGCTGCGTCCTCACCACTGGAGGCGGCTCTGCTTTGGCCTCCGCGGCCGCCTTGGGTCCCCGGGGGCCCTCGGGTCAGTGCCGCGCCCTGACGCACGGGCTTTGGTCCCTAAGCCGGATCCCCCTGGGACGCGTCCGGCTCACGGCCCCTGTCCCCTTCCCCTCGCAGATTACCAGGGCGACTACTACGCACCGGGAGGCAACTACGACTTCTTCGCGACGCACGGGCCGCCGTCGCAGGCGCAGTCCCCCGCCGACTCCAGCTTCCTGGCCGCCTCGGGCCCCGGCTCGACACCGCTGGGCGCCCTGGAGCCGCCGCTGGCCGGGCCGCACGCCGCCGAGAACCCGCGCTTCACCGACATGATCTCGCACCCCGACACGCCGAGCCCCGAGCCCCTGCCCGGCGCGCTGCACCCCCTGCCTGGCGAGGTGTTCGGCGGCGGCCCCAGCCCGCCCTTCCCCATGAGCGGCTCCGGCGCCTACAGCGGGGCGCTGTCGCACCCCAACCCCGAGCTCAACGAGGCGGCCGTGTGGTAAGGCCGGGGCGGGCGCCCCCGGCTGCCTCGGGAACCAAAACGCCCGAGCGGACTCGACTGGGGCCAGGGGGCGTCCTGCGGGGTTCTCTCTTGGGTCCGCACCCAACCGGTTGGCAGCTGCTCCTCGGCTGGGCGTCGGTGGGGGGGGGACCCAAACCCCGTGCCCAGCCCGCGCTCTCCCCCCGGCAGCCGCGAGCAATTTCTTGGGACCAAAGTCGACATCCTGGGGGCGCAGAGATGTCCAGCGCCCGCCCCCCGCCCCACCGCCACCTCTGGACTAAGGGTCGAGGCGCAGGGCTGGAGAAGATGGTTTTCCCCTCTCTGCAATCCTAGTGGGGTTTTTGTAATCTTATTTCTCGCTCTGCTTTCCCCATCTTTAAAAAAAAATGACAAAAAAAAAAAACCAGATTGGAAGGAAAAGATGAGGGCAGCAAAGATGGAGGAGGAGAGGAGTTGGGGGAGAGGCCGCCTGCGAGCTGGCGCCCCCTGGTGGCCGCTCTGGGCTCGAGGTCAGCTTGTGTGGGAAGCCGGCTTCTCCCTCGAAGGAGGGTTACCTTGGAGCCCAGGGTCCGGGGGGACCGAGCTCTGGCCCTCCCTGTTCTGCCCCTGGGCGAGGCGCCCTCCCTGCCCGGGGGCCTGGAGGCTGGGCCGTCAGGGTGTACAATATTATACTTTTTTGGAAGTTGAACGCTTCTAGTTTCCTTATTTTGTATAAAGAAGAAAACAAATAAAGTATGTTTTTGTGTTTACTGTTTATTTATTGTACTCTAGTTATCCGGGGCTGGACATTTTTATATTTTTAAGAGGCGGGTGGGCAGAGTGCAGGAGGGGAGGCAGAAAGAGGTTTACCTACAAAAAAACTTTAAAAAAAAAACAAAAAAATCAACTTTTTTTAAAAAGAAAGATTAATAAAAAATTCTTTTTTCCCTCAGCACTGTGTGGTTTTCTTTTCTTTTCTCTCTCTTTTTTTTTTTTTTTTTTTGGTCCCTACGTTGACAGAGTGAGATGAAATCAGTATTTTCTCTGCTTCTGTCTCTGAGACTACATGCACCCTTTGCCCTTGCAAAGGTGGGCTCCTCCCAAGAACTCACAGGGTCAGTGAAACACAGGCCTGCCCGGTAGCTGGAGGCCTTCACAATGCTTGATGCTTGATGAATGAATGTGCTTGCGATCTATCTCTAGTATATTAAAAAAAAAAAAAAGCTAACAACCAAGCACCTCAGTACACACATCTAATCTGAGCTCCTGGGGAGGCTGAGGCAGGAGGACCAAAAGTTTGAGGCCAGCCTGGGCGATTTAGGGAGACACTGTCTTAGAATTAAAAGGGGCAGGGAGTGGCGGTGGTAGAGCACCCCTGGGTGGGTGAGTTGGCTGGAGACGGGGTCTCAGTGTCCCCTGGGTCTGATTCCTAGAAGGAGGGGATTCTGGCTTCACTTTTTGCCCCAGTAATTCCAGGTGTTCAGAAACAAAACAAAGGAAAGAAGAAAAGGAACAGGTCGGCAGGCTGGCCCCGGTTATCTGCAAGGCTGCGTTAGGGCAGAAGGGCCCCCCCCCCCCCCCCCCGCCAAAGCTGTTGTGCGCCTGGATTCTTATGCAGCACATGTTTGTGTGATTAGGTGAAGGCCTGGCAGAGAAGTGGGCTGGGGATTTAGGAAGCCCGAGCATCACATAAGAACAAGCCCCCCCACACACACACACACACACACCACACTTCAGTTCCCCTGCGTGGAAAAGTGGGGGTGGAAGGGACCATTCCACCAGCTCGGGCTCTGTGGGGTTAGGAAGAAAATGGAGTAAATGAAAATGAGCTCTGGAGTCCTGGTGCCTGGGCTCGGGGTGGGGGGCAGCCCTGCTCTGGCCACCACAGGAGAAGGGATGAGGGGATGGGAGTGAAGATGCTGCCCTGTACCAGGGCTGCCGCCTGCCCGGCGGCCTCGCCAGAAGAACACAAAGTGGCCTTGCTTTCTTTCTCTTTTCTTTTCTCTTTTCTTTCTTTTCTTTTCCTTACAGCGCGTTTGTTTTTATCAGACTGACGCTTTTTGCTCATTGTGGAAATTTTAGAAATTTCAGACAAACAAAAGGGAGAAAATGTCACCAGGCAGAATGTCCACCACCGTGACGCTTCTGCTGCTGGACTCCTTCCTCCCGGTGTTGCCCTCTCGCTGGGAACACAGAGAGCCCGAGCCCCGCGCAGGCCATGGGGCGCCCGCCCTGGCTCCCGCCTCAGGCCCGCAGCGTCTGCAGCTGAGCTGATGGGAGCTGAGCTGAGCTGAGCTGACCGCAGTCAGAGCGACGCCACCCTCTGTAATCACTGCTCCGGGTCTCCTGAGTGGCTGCCCCCTCCTTTTTGATTTGATTTTCTTTCCTTTGCGGGGGGTTGTTTGTTTGTTTGTTTGTTTGTTTGTTTTGTTGACAATTCTATTGTTGAACATTTGAGTTCGGTCCAGTTTTTCTCCACTTGCAGCTACGCCGCCCGAATAAACACCCTTGCAGCCCGGAGCTCTGCACCTGGTCCAGGGAAGGTATCATTTGTCCCATCAGGGCGCTCGCAGAGGTCGAGGGATTTGCTCAAGGTCCCTCAGCTGGGGGCTGGCGGAGCCCGGGTTCAAGCCCGGGGCGGGCTGGTGGAGGGGGAGGCGTCTCCCACTTGGTGCCCTGGTTGCACTGGGTCCCAGCAGCCACAGGCAAACCCTGTCCCACTCCCCCTGGAGAACTCCGGTCAGAGTGTGACACCGGAGGGAAGCGGGAGGAGGTGGACTCACCCCTCTGTGACCCCAAACCAGGCTGTGACAGGCTGACAGAAGAGGCAAAGGAGGAAGAGACAGGAGGAGGACCAGGGGAGGCACGGGGACGGGAGGTGACAGATATGAGGGAGAGAAGCCCCCCTGCTAGTGGGCCAAGTCTGGCGGTGTCCAGGTGCACAATGGGACACGGCCTGGAGGAGGCAGCCGCAGCAGGGCACAGGGTGAGAGCTCAGAGGAGAGCCACGCCCTCCCTCCGCCCCGCCTTCCCTCCACCCCTCCCACAAGCAGGCGCACACACTGTGACACACACAGGTCTTTGCACGCATCACGCGTAGACACAGAGCCTTGCACAAGCCCACGGCTGCAGTCTGCTAGTGCCCGGAGCAGGAGAGGCCGCCTCACTCCAAGGGCGCTTAAATAATGGGGCGTATCAAGCTCTCTGAGGGTGGCTCAGGAGAGAGGCTGAGCAGGGCCTCTGGGGCCCCCAGAAAATGATATGGCCTGGGGACCTGGAGGCTGGTCACTATGTCACCTGCCTAAGCCTCGGTCTATGCTGTTGTGAAATGGGATCACGACCTCATGTCACCTGCAGGGGCTCAGTCCTCATCCCATGCACCCCAGCTGGGTGGACAGTGACAACAGGAAAAGGTCAATTCGGCCCAGAGCACCCCAGGAGCTCCTCACAGCTCCCCAAGAGCCTGTGGGGGCTCAGGGCTCTGGGTGGAGAAGCCCCATCCCAAAGTCTGATCAGAGGAGAGAGGAGGGCACTGGCCTAAAGTGGGCCTCGGCCCCACCATGGCAACCTCACAGCCACCCAACTCTACACCTCAACCCTACCAGAGCAGGAGCTTGAGGCCCCAGGGGGAAGGCCAGCTGCTCAGGGGAGCCAGGCTTACTTGTTTGGTTAGTTTTGTGGTATTGGGGATCACACCCAGTCCCTTCATGATAAGCTCCATCCCTAACCCATTTTGAGAGAGGGTCTCTCTAAGTCACTAACTTGCCCAGGGCTGGCCTCAAACTTGTGATCCTCCTGCTTCAGCCTCCCAGAGTGCTGGGATGACAGGCGTGCACCACCAGGCCTGGCCAGAGCAGGTTTCAAAGCAAAGATTTCTCATTCTAAGCCCAGGACAAAGCCCAGCTCAGCTGACTAGTGACTACATGGATGGATGGATGGATGGATGGATGGATGGATGGATGGATGGATGGAAACTGGCTGCCTTAAAAGGGGATTCTTTAAGACAGTGTCTACTGAATGCTAATTCTTCCCAGCAGTGGCTTCGCTAGGGTGCATTTAAAGCCTCTCTGTGGTTAAATCCAGCTAGCTGGAGGGCAAAGGGCACAATAAAACATCACCAAGATCAAGGGCGCCAGCACCTCGCCCAGCTGTGCTCAGCCTTGGATCCCTCTCCCTCCTCCCCGCCTACCCTGCTCCTTCCCCGTTCATGTAGCTTCTCCTGTCCTTCTATCTCTTCATCACCTGTATTTATTATCATTTAAAAAATAAAAGACTTCCAGGGGGAGAAAATGCGCCAAGGTGCACAGGTAAGGCAGCCGGCCAAGCCGTGGCCGCACTCCTGGGCTCCAGGAACCGAGGTGACATCTTTCTGTCCCCTGCTGTCCCCGGGCTGTCTATTCTGGCTGACCCTGGGCAGCTGGACTCCATCGGTTTCAGTCCCTCCAGACCTACTACCCTCCCCCTAAGGCCCTGAGCCCCTGCCCTGAGATGCAGCCCCCAACCCCCGAGCACCAGGCCCAGCCCCCTGCGCCAAGCACTAATATTTAAAATGCAGAACGGCTGCAGCGCCCCGGCTCTCAAGCCCTGTCATGCCGTAAAGAGATATAAACAGAATAAATTACCTCTCCAGCTCCGATTATGAGAATACCCATCTCCTGACCGGAATTTTAAGTCCTGCACTGCACAGGGCTGATTTATGGCAACCAGAGAACCTCTCTGCATATTTCTCCTGTTCAGCCGAGTGGCCAAGTTTACCCTTCCTATGCCATTAGAGTTATTATCACCTGCGCAACCGATCATCGCAAATGGGCCGTTTCCATGATGAACGCAAAACCTTCGCCCGCAGCCTCTGCCTCTCCCGGCCACACCACCTCTGGTCTCCCGGTTCTGAATTTCACGGAGGGCTTGGGACCCGCCCCACCGCCACCCACCCCGTGGCACCTGCTGGCAGGCTGCCCGGACCTAGGGCACGGGCCTCAGCCCACAGGGGCAAGCGTGCGCCATGTCCAGCCTGTTCTTCCCTTTTCTTTTTTGGGGCAATGTTCCCACTGGCCAGGGAGAGAAACTGAGGCTCAGAGAGGGCCAGAGAGCAGCCTGAGGTCTCACGGCAGTCAGTGTGGTGTCAGGGGCAGGATTCACATCCGCTGGACTCTGAAGCTCAAGGTGTGGTCTGAGAACCAGCAGAGGTGGTGGCAGCATTAGCATGCGGTTTCTCACGCCTGCCGGGGCCCAGTGACCCCTTTGTCACTGCAGGAGAACCTGGGGTGAGACTGCCAGGAACAGGCCCGTGGCCCTGCTAAGCCCAGCGGAAGCAACTGGCAGGTCTGGCATCGCGCACCTGGGCCCCCTGCCCCGTCTCCCTCCACAGTGACACCTTTCCCAGCTCCTGTTTCAGGCTCTTCCAGGGGGGCTCCGAGCAGCTCGGCATCTGAGGCCATGTGACCTGAGGTCAAGCACCCACTTTTGCATCCTTCACACCATGAAGGGACCCCGTGCTGTTGCTGCTTGGAGCTGTGTCCCCCACCTGTCCCCAGTTCCGGGAGGTGATCCTGCTTCCCCACGCAGAGCGCCACTGAGGCTTTCCATCCCTGCAGTCTTCCAGGAAGCGATGGCTTTGGGGACAGGGCTCAGCCGTGCTCCTACCCAAAGACAGCGGACCCCCAACCAGGCCATTCCCTGTAACCAGGGGTTCCCTGCAGGGACAGCACAGCCCAGCAGGATGCCCAGCATGAGACTGGTTCTGCCATGGCCAAGCTGAGTGACACTGAGGAGGTGGCTCCCCATCTCTCTGGGTGTCGGGCCCCAGCAGCCTTCTCATCTGAAAAGTGGGGGTCAGAGGAGAGCTGGAACCCCAGGGGACCTGTGGCTCAGGGAACCAGGGGTTCTGGCTCCCTGACTCTCTCTTCTCCTCTCATTCATTCGGCGGCTTAGGGAATGTTTATTGCTCACCTGGCATCTGCAGGGCACTCCTCCACCCTCTGGCTACAGATGTGAAGGAATCTGTTCCTGGCCCACATGGAGCAGACCTTCTACTGGGAGAGACAGACACCAGCCACGGGAAAAACCGAGCAGTAACTGCAAATAGCGATGATCTTAAAAAAAAAAAAAAAGTGTAATCTCAGCACTCTGGAGGCTGAGGCAGGAGGATGCAAGTTCAAGGCAACTCTGGGCACCCTAGTGACTCAGGGAGACCCCGCTCAAAATGAAAAGGGTCTGGGATGCAGCTCAGTGTGAAGCCCTGGGTTCGAGCCCCAGTATGGAGTTGAGGTCCACAGGAAGACTGTGGGAGGCGGCCGTCCTCAGGCAAAGGACGCGGCGGGTAAGGCTCTTTGGGCACCATTGCAGGCCTTCTGCCAGGAGCCTTGAGGGGTGCTCACCTTGCAGAGGAGGAAACCGAGGCTCCGGGAGGCTCATTCACACACTGAGTGTCTTAGCCAGCAAGCAGGAGAGGCGGGATTCAAACCCAGGTCTTTAGATATCCAGCCTCACCCATTTCCTGCCCACTGCACCATCTTGGAAGAAGGTGACAAACCTCCTAGTGAGACTCAGTTGCCCTCACCTGTAATATGGGACCAAATGTAAAACCCCACTCTGACCAGCAAAGGGAATAAGCCGGGCACTGCCAGGTCTTTGCTGCCTTCACCCTAAAAAGAGGAGAAAAGGACACTTACCAGGCTCCCCCTTCATCGCCAGCTCCCCTCCAAGGGAGAAACGTGGCGGTCTGTTCTTCAAACATTTATTTTATTTTTTAGATCTTTTTGGTAGGAGGAGGATTGGCGAAGGTAATCAGTTTTCGGACTTAAGATAAAAAATCGCAGGAGCGGGCTGGCTTGACTCCCGATAATGAATGGGGCGGCCGGTAATAGGATTCTCCTGCCGGGGGCGCTCCCTGGAAACACCTTTTTACATAAGATATTGCCCACGCCGGAGTGGCAGCGGGGTGATTTATGAGGTTCCTTGCTCCAGAAAACCTCTCCGGGGTTTGCCCAGCCGGGCAAATTTATCAGGGACTTTGGAAGCAGAGCCAGAAACCCGCCCTGACATTTTTGGTGGAGTTTAGAAAGGGCAAACACTGGAGAAGGAAGAGGCGGGTGGGACAGGCGTGGGGACAGGGTCCCCATAGAGTGGAGGAGCTGAGGCCTGTCACTGACTGAGGAAGGGCACGGGCAGGGCAGCGGGAGAAAGGCATGGAGACGAGGAGGAAGCCACGTGGAGTTGCAGACCCTGCTTGGCCACAGGGCTGCCCCTGCCTTGAGACCCCGGGCTCTGCTCTTTACTTAACCCCAGAAGTCACTCTCCATCCATCCTCTGCCATTTCCCCCCCTCCTCTGCCCTGCAGCCACCCAGCCTTCCTCACAATGTCCTGCCTCAGGACCTTTGCACAGGCTGCTGTTCCTGCTGCTCAGCCCCTTCCAGCCTCCCAGCATCAGCTCACATCTCATCTCTCCAAGAGGGCTTCTCACACCAGCTCAACTAACTATAATAGACTGAGACTTAAGCAGTTGGGCCAGCGCTGCACAAAGAGGACCCTACTTCCAGCAGGTAAATTCTAACAAGACATTTTCAAACCAGGCATGGTGGTGCACACCTGTAATCCCAGCACTCAGCAGGCTGAGGCAGGAGGATCACCGTGAATTTGAGACCAGCCTGAACTCCATAGCAGAGACTCGTGTCAAACAAACAAAACCACCAAAGAAAACTGAGTGCAAACTGGGTATCAGATAATACCAAGCAATCATTTAATTGTACTGGAGAGAGCAACAGTGCTGTGCCTACATTTTTAAAAATGTCTTGTGTGTCAAAGACTCATTTGATACCCTTTATGAGCAGAGCAGTGTAAAATACTCCAACGTAACAAAACAGCCCAGTGTTACCCCGAGAGCGTCCCCTGCCCACCTTCCCATGCGTCCCCATTAGAAGGTGGCCCCAGGAGGCCCGGGTTTGCTGTGTCCCCCTCCTTTAAAAGGTGCCTGACCCTTTTAAAGGCAGGTGCTTAGTGATGGAACGGGTGGCAGCGTGGCTTCTTCACATCCCCTCCCCAAACTCCCTGCCCCAGACGCCTACACAGAAGTCACCAAAGCCACCAATCCAGCAGCCAAGCTCGCCCCACCCTCCAAATGGGGCCCAGCATGTGTGGACTCCCCCTCCTCACTGCTCCTCTGGACTTCCTGCCTCCACAAAGACCACAGGCCACGGACGTCCAAGCCACCAGGGAACCTTCCCAGAGGCATCTGGTCCCACCGAGCCCTGAACACCACCCCCAGTGCAGACAACCCTGGCCTGCTGCAGTCCCACCACCCAGCAATATCCCACCACCCCGCCCGTCTCCTTCTCCCGTAACCAGTCCCAGGCCCACAATGCCCTTCGGAAACCAGAACCTTAGCAGGATGAGCATCTGCCCAGCTCGGACTACATTTCCCACACTCCCTTGAGGCCGGATGTGCCCTGATTAAACCTTGGCCTCTTGACTACATGCAGGAGGGCAGCGCATCTGTCCATTTCCTCTGCCCTCTCTGCCGCCCGCAGGCCTGGTGATTATGAACCAATTCTGACCACGTGGGTGACAATACTTTAAGAGATGGAGAAGCAACAGCATAGAAGAAACCTGAGCCACCCCCCCTCCCCCGCCACCACCTGACACAGCAGAGCTGCCTACTTGGCTGGAAATGACACTGTAATTTTAGGCCTTTTTGTTATAGCAGCTTAAAGTGTACCCATACACATTTACTCTGCATAGCAAACATTTCTTGTATGACAGAAGCTCTGGTTCTAGCTGGGTCCATAGCTGCCGTCTACAGACTATATTTCCCAGCTTCCTTTGCACCCAGTTATGGCATGTGACTATTTCTAGCCAATGGGCTTTGAGTAGGGTGTGTCGTCTACAGGAAGTAGCCTTAAAAAGAAGAGACATGTCTTTCTTCATCCCTTCTTCTTTCCTGCTGCCTAGAATGAGCATGTAATGCTCCTTCTCCAGCTTCCATCTGGGACCATGAGTTGACTTTGGGAATGGCAGGGCCTCCAGGAAGCTGGGGCAGGAGGCTTTAAGAGTGACTTCAAGACCTCCAAGGTGGATGGAAAATGAGGGAAGCACCTCACCGAGCTGGGGTGAAATGCTAGAGGAATCCGGATTCCCCGGCCCTAAGTACCAGTCATTCCCAAAGGAGAGCCCTACACACAGTGACCGAGAACATTCTCCTGCCTTCCTCAGATGCCAGCCATCCATGCCAGGAAGGCACACTGGGTGTGTCTTTGCTGTTTTGCCCAGGAGAAGCAGCTGGGGCCCCCACATGAAAGGGGGATCCCAATAGAAGATGGCCCTCGTTTTACAGAAACCCAAACCCAGATAAGGCTGCAACCTGGGCAGCTCAAGGCCAGTCAGCTGAGAGAGGCAGCCCTCACCAAGGGCTTTTGTTTTTGTTCTTTTGCCCACACCTCCTCTGCGGCATTGCGATACAGTCCTGAAAGTCACCAGACACAGGCTGCTTCTCTGCAGGCTCAGGCCGTCTGCCCATTCTGCCCTGTCTTGGTCCTGCCTGACCCCGACTGTGGGCTGAGAAGTCCTCCTGTGCCAGCCACAGCTGGAGCCTCCCTATTACCTGGAGCAAGGACAGGACGCAGAGGGGACCTCAGGAGGCCCCAGTGCTGGGGTTCACCCGTGTGGCAGTCAGGGCCTCAGCCACTGGAAGGGAGCTGCAGGTGAGCCTAGGCTGTCACAGCAGGCGTCACATCTGGAGGCCAGGGTCCCAACAACCTGCAGCATCCCAGGGGGGCTCCTGATTCCTGCAGAGGCAGAAGAAGGAGGAAGGAAACCATAGCGACCTCAGAAGAGACCTCAGAGTGGCCACAGCCTCCGCCACCCCGCCCCCAATTCTCCAGCTCCACCTCCTTGTTCCGCATGCCTGGGCGTCAAGCAGGAGGAGGGGAAACCACACTCACAGAGCTGTGTTCCTGGGACAGGGTCAACAGCCCTCTTATCTGCAGCCTCGGGAACCAGGAGAAGAGCAAACAGCAGCTGACGGGTGTCCCAGGGCTGGGAGAGGCAGGGACAGCCAACAGCTCAAGGCCAGGGCAGGCTGCCTGCCAGACGGAGCACCTGGGGTCCACCGCATCCCTGGGACACAGTGCTGGCTGAGGCAGCCCAGGGAGGCTTCAGGGAGGAGGCTGCCCTCTCCCTGGGTTTTGGAGACTGTGTGACCTGGAAGCCTGTAGCACGCAGCAGGTGCTTGCGGTGGGGATCAATCCTAGTTCTCTGCTGTTGGAGAGGGGTGCCCAGGGTATGTACGGGTGTTTGTTAACAGATCACACATGCTAGATCCATAATAATAATCCTCAGCCACAGGAAGATAGCAGAGGCCAGCAGGTACCACAGAGCCTGCCTGAGGTCCGGTTTCATCCAGCTCACAAGGTCTTGGAAAACCAGGGAAGTCACAAAGGGGAGCAAGGCTGTCCCCAAGAACAGGGAGGGAGGAGTCCCTGGCAATCAGGGGCTATTTCTGGGGTTAAAAGGAGACAGATGAGGCAGAGGGGGGTACCACACGCCCTAGGCCTGCTCTTGGGAAGAGGAGGTGCTAGGAGAAGGGAAGAGCCTGGCTGAGGGGAAGGAGAAGTGGCCGGCAGCCCTCCTACACCTGCCGCCAGGGCCCAGAGAAGGGCGGATGTGCCCAGTGTCACACAGTTCTGTGAGGCAGAAGCTGGGTGGGCCCCGAGCTCTCTGAGCTTTGTCCCCTGGCAGGGTTAAGAAAGAGGTGGGCAAAGTGTCTGCATCCAGCAGGGTGGAGCAGGGACCCGGGACACAGGTCCCCAACCCGGGCCGCCTTCCCCCATAGGAGACGCTTTGCTGCCCCCTTGTGGCCAAAAGGAGTAGCACTCCCGTCCGTTTGCTGAGAGCTGCTGCCGGCCGCGCAGGTGTCCAATCCTGGCCCAGCACCTGCGGCTCGCTGTGACCCACAGGTGCGTGCAGACGGCCTGGGGTCCCACTCCGCCAAGTCCCACACCGCGTGCTGCACCCAAGCAATGCAGAATGATCCTGAAAATCGCTTGTGAGGACGCGATGGGTCTGAGAAGCGACAGACGGCCAGGTTGCCCTCCTTCCTGACGCCTCCTAGGAGCCCGGCTCTGCTGGCCTTTTTTTTTTTTTTTTTTTTTTTTTTGGGACTTGAAGTTTGTCTTTTGTTTCGTCTCAGGGTTTTCATTTATTGTGTTTTCTGAGGCAAGGTCTTGTTTTCCAGCCTCCAGCTCAGCAATCCTCTTGCCTCAGCCTCCCAAGTTCTAGGATGACAGGTGGCCACCACCACCCCCAGCTTTCTGCACCGTGGAACCCTGAGTCACTTTATCACAGAGCAGACTTAGGATGGTATGTGCCCCATGAGATCTGGGTGCTTCAGTGAGGGGACCCACAGGAGTCACCAACTACACTCACTGGAGTTTATTAGCCAGGGCTGCAGAGGGCCGGAGGGCTTCCCACAGGAGAAGGCCCCGCGGGTGCACAGCCCCACTGCCACCCGCGGACCCAAGGCCCCTGGGCTGCCACGGGAGTCAGACACCTTGGGAGCCTCAGCTCTGGCCTAGCTGGGTCCGCAGAGCCTGCAGCTGCTGGCTGTCGATGTTGTTTCCTCCACACACAATGACCACGATGGAAGCCAGCGAAGGGCACAGGTGGCCCTCAGCCTGCAGCTGCCCCACAAGGCCCGAGTAGATGGCAGCCAGGGCCGCGCCACAGGCGGGCTCCACCAGCATGCGCTCGTCATCTGCAGGGGAGGGGGGTGTGCTCAGCAGGCTGGGCACTGCAGATCCATCTGTCCATCCACTCACCTAGCTGTCCATCCATTCACCCTCACCCACCCACCCATCCACTCAACCACCCACCTACCC